>CM062391.1:25260141-25496801 GCA_031304145.1 Cardiospermum halicacabum | reverse complement strand
TCCTTCTCCTTCCATTTTTTTTTGAAGAAAAGGAGGATCCGGAAAATACCAAGGTGTATTGAACTCATAATTCATCAAATGCTTTTTATGAATTTCAACTAAGTGGAAACAAAAGTGGAAGAAGCCCGTGACCCCCGAGAAGTACTATATCTTTTTCGCGCCAAAGAATGAGAACAGGAGAAGTAGAAGCAGAAGTCGCTTAAATCGTTTGATATACCGAAGACACGACTTCAGTATTTTATTTATTTTATTATTTTTTTATAAAAAATAAATTAAAATGATATGAATACTCTTTTAGTCAACCGGTTGATCAATTGACCTAATGTTTTCTGTCCATGGAGAGGTTTTTTTTTTTTTTGCCATTTAATATAATATTAGGAGGTAAAAAAAGTGAAATTGCAAACTTAGATGGTTGCAAAAGATGTATTTGAAAATGAGAAATACAATAGAAGAATTAAGACAATATTGTTTGCCACAACAAACTTGTAAGGATTCAATGCCCGAATCCCCAATCTTTGCTTGGTCGGTTGTCTTTAAGCAATGGAACTCCCAAATCGACGCTTTTTCTTTTTGCACAACTGAAAGTGAAAAAGAAGATAATGCCTTTGGTATATACCGTTGGTTTAATTTATGTTTTTGTTCTTCTTCTTACTAGAACTAGAGATAAAAAGACGAAGAAAGAGTGAGATAGACATGGAGCGAAAATAAAAATATCGATAGCAGTTTGATTTAGGGTTTTGTTCTTTGTAATTAGAAATAGAGAGAAAAATGAAAATAATAGCAATGATTTGATTTAAGATTTCGTTCTCTATAATGAGAGATAGAAAAGGAAAATGAAGAGATTTAAAAATGAAAAATTAATACATTACAAATGAAAAATTAATACACTACGAATGCATTATCTTACCCTTATTTTACATGGCAACATCTCATTTATTGTAATTGTTATATGTTTTCATATGGTAAATATCAGCAACACTTGAGGATTCGCGCTTTTCTTCTGGAGCTGACCCGACCCGACTGGAACTCTACCTATAAAAGCATCCTTTTGTCACTATTCACTTGGGCTGCTTCAGTTGTATTTTCTCATCTTTGTGCTTCTGATAGGGTTCTTTGTTAGGTTTTCTCTTCATCTTGTAAATCTCTATGGTCTTGGTGGTTTTTGGTTGTAATCTTTGTGATTATGGTTTGTACTGGTACTGATTCCCATTTGATAGTGAATTTCTAGGCTCTATTTGATTCTGTCCCGTGGATGTAGCCTTTAAGGTGAATCACGTAATCTCTGTGTTCCTCTGTGGGTTTGTTTTTGACTTTGTGTTGCTGATATTTGTTAATCTGGATCTTGTTTTGTGAATCTGGTAGATGCTATGTTATGTAGGGTTTCATAACATGTGTTATCAGAGCATACATCTTTTAGTTGACTCTGGTTTGTTTTTCTTCTTGAGAACTTCTGAAGCAGTCCCGATTTCAAACCCTAAAATCGATTTTGTGTCTACTGTGTATCCTAGTCTCTGTATAGTTCTAGGATTTTCTTTATTTCTTTTTTTTACTAACAGATCTTTGAAGTAACAAGTACCTAATACTGCTAAGGAGCTTAAGCGAGAGACGACAGGGGTTTAAACGCTAAGATTTGCGGGGTTCTACGAGGGTGACCTCACTTTAACTCTCTGTCTCTTTTACTTCTTGTTGTAGTTGTGTATATCTTTGGGTGTTTTGGTTCTGGCTGGGTAGGATACAAGACTTGCTTCTAATTAAAGTCCTAGAACAGTTAGCTGGTCTGTGCAAACTAACTTGTTTGTCTGGCTATAAAGGGTACAAGTGAAATATTCTTGTGAAAGCCCAAGGGTACAAGATCTTGAATCTTGTTAATGCCCAATAGAATAGGTTTTTTTTGTGATATTTGATCTTTGTTGTGTATAATTTTTTATCTGTTTGTTGTATCATTCTGTTATTACTGCTTGTTTATTTTTTGCTTTTAACCTTATGTTTCTAAGAGCCTGAGAGCCTAAACAATTTGTAAATAACAACTCAGTTGACCATTAAGTCTTCAGCATCAAAATTGTTTCCTTAACTTCTATTTTAAACTTCTGTGTTTTATAAAATATTTTTCAAAATGTCTTCAAAACCTCAAACACATAATGTTATCAACATTGAAGTGTTAGATGGCTCACAAGATTTTTTTATTTGGAAGAAAAAGATATTTTCTGTTTTGGTGTATAATGGTCTTGATGCTGCTGTTGAAGATGACTGGCTGATTGGCATAACCTTACTTGAAAAGGGTAAAGTTAAAAAAAAGGGCCTATCACACCGTACTCTTACATTTGAGTGATGATGTTCTAACTATTGTCTCTAAGTTCAATAATGCTTCTGATCTGTGGAAAGGCTTAGAGAACTTGTACTTGGTTACAGATATTTTGAATAGACTTTTAAGCTTGCATAAATTGTTTGGCTTTAAGTTTAAAACTGATAAGTCTGTGTCTGAGAATTTAGCTACTTTTAAAAGATTGCTTCAGGATCATAATATTAGAACTGTAGAGGACCAAAGACTTAATGATGAGTACCTTGCCGTGATTCTTTTGCATTCCTTGTCTGAGTCTCACTCTGTTGTTAAAGAATTTGTCTCTTTTAATAAGGAGTCTTTAACCACTAAGCTAATAATAAATGCCTTAAAATTCAGATCAGTAGGGGAAGAGATAACTAAAAATGAGGGTGAGGGTTTGTTCTTGAATAAAGCCCCCAGTTCTCAGAATGCTAATCAGAATAAAGACAAAGGTAAGAAGGGCTTTAATAATGGCAGCAATAATAAGAACATGATTACTCTAAAAAGACGAACCATTTAATAAAGGATTGTTTTCAGAAAAAGAAAGATGGGGCTAATGGAAAATTGAAAAATGAAGCATTCGGTTCCTTTAGTAAACCAGATGTTCTTAACTGTGAGGGCCTAATTGTTGTTTTTAATTCTTCTGGTTATCTGTTTGTTGCTAATTCAAGTTGTACCGACCATATGACTCCTCATAAAAACTGGCTTAGTGATCTAGATAATAACTCTGAGGGTTTTGTCTTGATGGGTAGCAATCATAAATGTAGGATAGAGGGAATTGGGACCATTAAACTGAGACAGTTTGATGGTAGTGTCACCATAATTGAGAGGGTGAGGCTTGTATCCGACCTTAGAAGGAACCTCTTATCTGTGAGTGCCTTAGGAGAGTCTAACCTGAGCTGCCTGTTTAGAAACATGTCTGTTGAGATTGTTAGGCCTGATTGGAAGGTTTCTATGAGAGAAAAAAGGGTAGGAAACCTTCATGTTCTAAAGGGCAGAACCTTAAAGTCTCTAAATAGCACTACCATGAGTAGAAATGTTGCCAAAGCTTTAGTGTGGCATAGCAGATTAGGTCATTTAGGGTTAACTGGGATGAGAGAGCTTAAAAGAAGAGAGATTACAGATAGTGATATTAGTCTAGACAGGACATTCTGTGAAAGCTGTGTTTTGGGAAAATAAACAAAACAGTCTTTTCAAAATTCTAATTTTAAATCAAAACATGTTTTACATCTTGTACATTCAGATTTATGGGGCCTAGCTCAAACTCCCACTTTTGGTGAAAAACTTTATTTTGTCACCTTTGTTGATGATTTTTCTCGATTTAGTTGGTTATTCTTATTTTAAAGCAAATCTAATGTTTTTGAAACATTTAAAACTTGGAAAGTTTTGACAGAAAATCCAAAGGATTGTAAATTGAAATTTCTAAGAACTGATAATGGTTTAGAATTCTGTAATGAAAAATTTAATCAGTTTTGTTCTGAGAACGGCATTGCTAGGCATAGAACTGTCACTTATACCCCTAACAGAACGACATAACTGAGAGGTTAAATAGGACCTTGCTTGATAATGTTAGATTTATGTCGTATAAGGCAAAACTACCTAAATGGTTATGGGGAGAGGCTATTAACACTGCAAACTATGTGAGAAATAGGTCTCCCTCCTCCTCTCTAGCATTTAAAACCCCCTATGAGCTTTGGAATGATAGGATTCCCAATCTGTTCCATCTTAGAATTTTTGGATGTAGAGCATATGTCCATCAGAACCAGGGTAAACTAAAACCTAGATCTCACATTTCTCTTTTTATGGGTTATCCTGATGGTAACAAGGGATTCAGGCTAGTTTATAAGGAGGGAAATGTGTTTAAGTTCATTAAAAGCCGAAATGTAGTATTTAGAGAGAATGAACTTCTTAGTTTTCTTGGGTTAGAAGACACCTCTATTAGGACAAAAACTATACCAATTAGTATTGATGATTTTGGAATAGATTCTCCACCTAATTTAATAGATGAGAGAACACCTGGTAATCCTCATAATAGTGATATCATTCTATCAGCTGACAATCTCGATGGCAGTCCTGACCCTGAAACCGAGAATCCTAGCCAACATGATTCTTTTGATTCTAATCAGATTGATCCTGATTCCCAAGAGACTCTATAGAGAGTCTAGTTTAGACAACTATCTTCTGAGTAGGAATCAGGTTAGAAGGAAAAACATTAGAAAACCATCTAGGTATATGGATGCAAACCTTGTCATTATTGCTTTGAATGCTTCCATCTTTGATTGCTTTATATCTGAGTCGTATCAAGATGTTGTCACCTATCCATATTCCTCTAAATGGCAAATAGCCATGAATGAGGATGAAATCCATTAGAAAAAATGAGACTTGGGTTCTGGTTCCCAAACCTGAAAGCAAAAGGTTTGTTTCCTGCAAACGGGTGTTCAGGATTAAAGAGAATCTCCCTTTAGAAGATCCTAATAGGTACAAAGCCAGACTGGTAGCAAAAAGTTTTACACAAAACCTGGTATTGATTACCAATAAATTTTCTCCCCTGTTATCAGATATGGTACTATTAGGATCATGTTAGCCTTTACTGTCTTCTTTAATTGGGAATTAGAGTAGATGGACGTGAAAATGACCTTTCTGCATGGGTATTTAGACCGGGACATCTTTATGACACAACTTGAAGGTTTTATTGAAGATCCTAAGCTAGTTTGTCTTTTGAAAAAATCCCTATATGGCTTGAAGCAATCTCCCAGGCAGTGGAATGAGAGATTCCATAACTTTGTGTTGAAAATTGGTTTCAATCGAAGCTTGTTTGATGCTTGTCTATAATATTGTTTTGATAAATCAACATCTGTATTTTTACTCTTATATGTTGATGATATCTTGCTAATGTCTCCTGATAAAGAAATGCTGAAATCTGTGAAATGACAACTTGTCGTGAATTTGATATGAAAGATCTTGGCAATGCATCCAAGATTCTACGAGTGGATATTCACAGGAAAAGGAGCAATAATCAGCTCACTCTTAGTTAGAGAAATTATATTATCAAGGTCCTACAGACTTTTGATATGGTTGATGTTAAACCAAATTCGTTGCCTTTAAATGCTGGTCACAACCTGGATTGTAAAACATACACTGGTGATGAAATTCTTACCTCTATTCCGTATGCAGAAGGCATTGGTATTATAGTGTACATTATGGTCTGTACAAGACCAGATATTACTTATGCTATCAGTGTATTGAGTAGATACATGATGAAGCCCACTATGAAACACTGGAAAGCTGTGAAGGGTCTTCTGAGATACTTGAAAGGCACGTGGATGTTGGTTTAGAATTTGGTAAATTTATTGATAATGTAAATATTTTTGGCTTTTCTGATGCATATTTTGCAAAGGACCCTGAATTTAGGAGATCTATATCCTCCTATATTGTAACAGTTTGTGGAAATTGTGTATCCTGGAAATCCAGGTTAAATTTGATATTGCACTTTCTACTACAGAATTTGAGTATATATCCCTCACTGAATTTATAAAAGAGGTTATGTGGATACAAGGACTTCTCTCTGAATTAAATGTTCTGGTCTGTAAACCTATTGTATATACTGATAGTCAGAGTGCCTTTAATATTAATAGGAATCTTGTTTATCATGACAAAACCAAGCATATATGTGTTAAATACCATTTTATTCGCTTACATGTGTTAAATGGTGATGTGTAGGTTGAACAAATATCTACAGACAACAATCCAGCTGATATGGGTACCAAGGCTGTAGTGGGTAGGAAGCTTCTGTTTTGATGAAGCTACCTCCACATCAACCGGACCTAGATCGGCAGGGGAGTGATGGACAATGATCGATAGAGCCTTTGATAGTTCACTATTAAAAGAAAATGATGTAGTTTTTACCACCAAGTTTTGAGTCTGTAATGATTTGTATTGTATAACATGTACATATGAAAACAGGGGAAGTTTGTTATATGTTTTCATATGGTACATATCATTTGTATATGTTCTGGACCGTAGTTTGGGCTTGATGTAACTGTTGTAAGCAGAAGGCCACAACACTTGAGGATCCGCGCTTTTCTTCTAGAGCTGACCCGACCCGGCTGGAACCCTACCTATAAAAACATCCTTTTGTCACTGTTCACTTGGGCTGCTTCATTTGTATTTTCTCGTCTTTGTGCTTCTGATAGGATTCTCTGTTAGGGTTTCTCTTAATCTTGTAAATCTATGTGGTCTTGGTGGTTTTTGTTTGTAATCTTTGTAATTATGGTTTGTACTGATATTGATTCTCATTTAATAATGAATTGCTACACTCTGTGTGAGTTTATCTTATGGATGTAACCTTTAAGGTGAACCACGTAATCTTTGTGTTTCTCTATGAGTTTATTTTTGACTTTGTGTTGCTGATATTTGTTAATCCGGAACTTGTTTTGTGAATCTAATAAATGCTATATTATTTAGGATTTCATAATAGTAATAAAAGATACTCTGCCGAATTTGAAAGTTTACTTTTAGAAAATTACAGTGATTTCAACTTATATTTATATACATAGATTTTGAGAGACGAACTATCGCTAAATCTACCAATAAACACACTAATTTAAAGAAGGTTTAAAAAATAATTAAATAAACACCTTTTCATGTTACATTATAAAGGCCGACATCAAAACTGAAAGTACAGTATAAAATAATGTGAAACCATAAGGATGCTTTTGAAACTTTTTTCTTTAAAAAATAAAAATAAAAATTTTATTTTTCCATTAAATATCTTTCACTTCCTATCATCTAAAAAAAATTATTTAAAAAATAAAAATACAAATCTTGTTGCATACGTAAACCACCCCCTTCTTCTTCATTTCCTCTTCTCTAGTCTTCATATTGAATTCACAACCCCTTCTCTCTCTCTTCTCAAAAACCTCTCGAAACCCACCTCTCTGTTCTGTTCTCTAATGGCTTCTTCTTCATCAGGCACCTTAGACGCTTTATCACCGAACAATTTCACTTTCTCTTCCCACCCTTTCTCCTCTACCTTCTCCGACCTCCTCCATCAAAACCCCACCACCACCACAACCACCGCAACCGCCACCGCCGCCTCCAGTGTTCCCAAATTCAAATCGATTCAGCCTCCGTCTCTCCCCATCTCACCTCCTTCGATATTCTCTCCTTCTTCTTACTTCTCCATCCCGCCTGGCCTCAGCCCTGCCGAGCTTCTCGATTCCCCTGTTCTCCTCAGCTCCTCTAACGTAAGTCTCTTCACACTCTTGAATTCAAAATTCGTGCTGATTTGAGCTCTAAAGTGATTTTGTCGTGTTTTAGATTCTTCCATCGCCGACGACCGGGTCATTTCCTCCTCACGTGTTTAATTGGAAGAGTAATGAACAGAAACAGAGTGTGAAGAAGGAAGACGAGAAGGGTTTCTCCGATTTCTCTTTTCAGACTCAGGCAAAGGCGAATAACACAACGTCATCATCCTCCACTCTGTTTCAATCCGTACGTGACTTTCCTCTGTTTTTCCACATACTCTGTTTTTGTCTTTCCTCTGTTTTGATTTTTTTTTTCCTCACAGGAACAACAGCAACAACAACCATGGAGCTTCTCAACTGAAATTTCTGCTGTAGATACAAACAAAAATGGGTTTCAATCCGATTATGGAAACTACAACCATCAAAGCCAAACCCAGACCACAGTTAGAGAACAGAGGAAGAGTGAAGACGGATACAATTGGAGAAAGTACGGGCAAAAGCAAGTGAAAGGGAGCGAGAATCCAAGGAGTTATTACAAGTGCACATTTCCGAATTGTCCAACGAAGAAGAAAGTCGAGAGGTCATTAGATGGACAGATTACAGAGATTGTCTACAAAGGAAGTCATAACCACCCAAAACCTCAATCCACGAGACGTTCATCGTCTTCCTCTGTGAATTCGAACGCGATTCAGGGGTCTAATACTGCAGGGGAGGCTCTTGATCACTCTTACAACGGAAGTGGACAGATGGACTCTGTTGCTACCCCTGAAAACTCTTCTATCTCAGTCGGAGACGATGAGTTCGATCGCGGATCACAGAGGAGTAAGTCCGGCGGTGGTGATGATTTCGATGACGACGAACCTGAGGCAAAGCGATGGTAAGCGACCGCTCAATTGCATATTGTTTGGTTGTTTGAGTAAAGATTAATGATTTGTTGATGTTTTTGTAAATTCAGGAAAGTTGAGGGTGAAAGTGAAGGAATTTCAGCTCCCGGGAGCAGAACTGTGAGGGAACCAAGAGTTGTTGTTCAGACTACAAGTGATATTGATATTCTTGATGATGGTTATAGGTGGAGAAAATATGGTCAAAAGGTTGTCAAGGGAAACCCTAACCCTAGGTATATTTCTTAATCTTCATTTTATTGTTTTCCTTTGGTATTTTGTGTGTTAACATAGAAGAAGACATAATTGGTATAATATCCTAGTTTATATTCCTTAAAAGTGGTACTTGTTTGTATGTTAGTGTACAGCTTTCAAACTTTTACTTTGAATGGTGTTTGGATAACTGGCGGAAACACTTCTGACTTCAGAAGTGCTACAAAAGAAAGTCATTCTGAAAATGGTTTCTACTTTTCGTCTATCTAGAAATTAAAAGTAGAATTGAGTATGGCCTCATATTAGCGCTTCATTTTATCCTGCAGGAGTTATTATAAATGCACACATCCAGGATGTCCGGTGAGAAAGCATGTGGAGAGAGCATCGCATGATTTGAGAGCAGTGATCACAACCTACGAAGGAAAACACAACCATGATGTCCCAGCGGCTCGTGGCAGCGGTAGCCGTTCACTTTCTCTACCGGACAATAACACCAACAGTACTAATAACAATACGACCATCCCAATTAGGTCGGCACCCGTCTTACATCCTATAAACAATCACTTAACGAATGGGATGAATCCCATTCGCAACTCAAGACAATCGTCCTCGGACTCACCGTTTACCCTAGAGATGTTGCCAAGTCCAGGAGGCTATGGCTTTTCAGGGCTTTTGTCAAGTCCATTGGGATCATACATGAATGAATCACATACCAAAGAGGAACCAAGAGATGATATGTTTTTTGACTCACTACTATATTGAAATAGGATTTGATACTAGGACAATAAGAAGGTGATAAGGTTCATTTGTTGATTATGTTTGTTTGTTGTATATTTTTTACCTATGCATTTGGGTTACTTATGTATATTCAAAATTGTAGGTATAGAAGTTTCGACCTTACCTATATTTTTTGATTGTTTTGGGGCCTCTTGTTAGGCAGAAATCACTTTGTATCAGTCGGTCATATATATATATATATATATACTAGTGAATCATTTCTTTTGAAAAGTAGAGAATCATTTAGGAATTGAAAAGGAAAAAGTAATATGTGAAACACTTGACTCTAAATCCATCTAAATCCATTAATATTTTATAGTGTCTTTGAATTCTTATCAAACAAACTTTTGTACCATTTTCCAATCTAGATTCACTTTCGGAGAAAAACAAATGATTGCATACTTTTGTTTAGATTTATTATAGTATAACATAACTCAAGATATTAACATCTTCATTTGACCAATATATAGTATATGCAATTAATGTACCGAATCTAAGTTAATATTAAAAATAATTGAGAAATTTATAAAAATAACAACGAATTTATTTTATCTTTAAATATTAAATATATTATCAAATTTTATTTTTAAAAAATTAATATCTTTTTAATTAAAATATGATAAAAAAATATACATATTACATATTATATCATATTATTAGTTTATCTAATTAATATATTTTCAAATTAAAATTAAAATTTAATATTTATTTTTATAAATTAAATTTCAGTGTAATATATATTTTAAATAAATAATTAAATAAATTTAAAATACAAATTGGAAATTTTAGTTTTTATTTGATTAATATTTATGCTTCTAAGATATTGAAAAATTAAATTTTAGATGAGCAATATTAGCACACGAAAACGACAATGGAATCATCCCAGAAACAATGTATATAAAAAAACAAGATAGTGGAAGAGCGGATGATATGAAAAGGAAATCGAAATGCAATTGGTTAACAGATGGAATTGATGGATACGTTGACCGGTCAAAATTGAGGAGCTGAGTAGGATGACTTATTTAACAAGTTGGTCAAAGTCAACTTGTATTATGTAATGACAGCTATATTAATTAATTAATTAATTAATTAAATGTATGAATGCATGCATGTACTTATTTGTTCCGTGTGGCTCGGCCGGGCCCGGCCATCTTTATCCACAGTTTTGTCCATATTGTTTTGTCTTTACACATCTTATATAATATATGACGATTGCTATCACGTTTTCATTAGATTATAGAAGATTTACAGTTAAGATCTTAAGGTTCAGTTTTTAATTAACATATTATTTATATCATCATATAAGAATTATGCTGATCATTGTATGTGTCCCTGAAAATATTTTAAATTTATAGTTTAGTTAGGTTTAAAGTATTATTATTTTTAATAAATTAAATTTTGATATAAATTTAGATGTATTGTTTTTATTTAATTAGAGTATGTTTAGAGTCAGATTTTTGATTAATCCAGCATTTTAAATAATGATAACAATTAACTGTTATATTAAATTATAAATTAGATATTAAGATAAATGTTCGATTTGGTATTAATTTTAATTTTAAATTGATTATTAAATATAAAATTATTAAAATTTATTAAATATAATTGAAAAGAAAATAATGTAATTAATTATAAAAAAGGTTAGTATAGTAAATTATTAAAAATTATCTACGGTCACATTTACAACTGCTAATTGAAATGTTAACACACTTATTATTATTTTTTTTAAATTTATTTAGAATTTAAATGCTATCTAAAATGTTTATTGATTTTTTTAACACATATAATGTTTTATATGAAAAATAAATTTTATATTAGTTCAAACTATTGAAAATATAACATAAATATGATTTATTAAATATATAAATATATTGTTGTAATTATATTTTTAAAATAATAAAATGTAAGTTATTTTTTAAATATTTAAAAATATTATTAATTTTATTTAATAATTAAATAATATTTTCAATTGAAATGTAAAATATAAAATTTATTTAAAATATAAATATATGCATACATAATTATTATTTTTCATTTTTATAAATATATGACTAGAAATTATTTAATCAATAATTTAACTAGGAAAACAAAATAAAATTTTTTGAATATTAAATGGACAAACTAAAGGAAATTTGCATAACTATTACTATGGGAAGCCCATATATGAGCCTAATTTCACAAAATTCAAAGGGCTACATGCAATAAATTAATTAGATAATAAATATTTTATTGTTGTTGGGCATAGATACGGTGCATTTACACATAAAAGAAAGGGGTCACCTGACCCCATCCCAGCCCACCATCACCGACTTATAGGTACCTAACAATCTTTATCCATTCATATGTATTATAATTAATTTTATGTCTATCAATGATTTCCTTAATCTTACTATTGAGGTTGTATTTTTGAGAAAATGTTTGTATTGTTTTCTTTAGTTGACTTTTAAACAAAGGGATTGTGTGTTTGGTGGGATTGACTTGACTTTGTGTTGTTAGGAGGTGGAGAAGTAAGATGGACTTTTTAGTGGAAACTCAACTTGATTCAGTGATGTCATGGGTATAATATTTGAAGTTTTATGAGACTGGAGACATTTCACGTGGTGTTATGACCCTCTTATGTGTGGGAGTAAACGAGTGGAGACGACATCAAGTATACTCCAGCTTGATTCGTGAAAGATTACAGTAAGTTGGAATTCGAAGTCGAACTCTTACTAAAAATCAAATTCGAATTCGAGTCGAATAATAAACGAACTATTTGAACTCTAACTCGTTAAAGTTTGTTAGTGTTTTTATTAATAATTTTTTATTTTTGTAATTATTCTTGATTCGAATTTAATGTATTTGAGCTCGACTCGATTCGACTCGATTACCCTTTTTATAGTAAAATTCGATAAGGCTCGCAAGCTTTACGAGTCGAGTAATATAGAGCTCGAGCTCGACTCGTTTAAGAAAAAGATCGACTCGAGCTCGTGAACAACGAGTCGATTTCAAATATTTCTCGAATCAATCTCAAATAACTCGCGAGTAGCTCAACTTACTTATACCTATACTCTTAGAGCATTTCCAATGCTCCTATTTATTTGTGTTGAGGTTGCAGAATAAAAGCTGTGAACGACGAAAAATCATAATTGAAATATGTGACCAGTTAATATTTTTAATTTTCCACACAATGCTCTCTCTCAAGTATTTATTTATTAAACCAAAAATTGAAAAGAGAGAATAAAAATAAAATATTCACCGACCAATAACTTTCACGTGTGTATTGGAACCTATAGATATAAAAGTTTGGGTAGAGACTAACTACTTTAATTATTTCCACATGAGCTCCACAAACTAAATATATTAAACCATTATAGTTAATTTTATCTCTATCTCTATAAATACTTCTAATGTGGTTGTACAAATTGATAAATTAACAGAAGCATTAGAGATGCTCTTAAACAATCATAAATTGTATAATTTTTCTATTGAAAACGGTTTTAATGAATATTTTGCAAGGACTTTTTTTTAAAACAGAGTTATTATTGTATTTTAAAGTATAAAAGGTTATTTAGAAGAATTATTATTTGTTTATTTATCTCTTTAACTTTTAGAGGATGAAATATTAAGAATATTCTAGTAGTATTTTTAATTAAAAATTTCTCCAAATCATATGATGCTGAGATGACAAATATTGAAATCAACGTTATCCATTAAACTTCTTATTTTTAGAGAGTCAAATAGATGGTATGACTCAACTTTTTATATTATTTAATTAAACTTTTAATATGTTAATTATTATTATTATTATTATTATACATATTTATAATTTTCTTAGATATTTTAATTTAAATAAATTCTAAAAAAATTAATAAGAAGGTGATAGACGGTGACCTTATGACTACATTTATATTACCCTGTCTATCAATACACCTTTTGCTATGTCATTATTTACAACTTTTTTTTTCACCACCACATCATTCCCAGCCCACGTTTTATTGGAGATGTTTTAATAGATTTGTTGGATAGTTTAATTCTAATTTAATTTCAATTAAAAAAGTATAGAAATAAGTGATAGATGGAGACAATTATGCAACTAATTTTAAAAATATTGTTCATCAACAAAATTTTCAGCATATTATAATTCATGGCCTTTATTTTACACGATCATATCATTTCACATCCACGTGGCATATATACTCTTATAAGTTAACATAAAACTAAAAGTTTAAAAAATGAGTATATAATTGAAATTAATATATTTACTTAAGGACGCAATTGAAAAAAATTTCAAAAATGAAACGTTATAACTTTTGACAAATAAACATAAATTTTTAAAAGGCATATAAAGGTCTTGGAAGCTCTTGAACTTAGATTATATTTTTCATGTTAGCCTTCCAACTTCACGAAGAGTCAATATAGCCTCTTAACTTTTAAATTTTGTGTCAATTAAGCCATTTTTGCTGATGTGGAGGACTTAATTGACATTTTGAAGTTAACATTTTTTTGTTGCTAGATCAGCATCAACAAAAGCAAAAAGGCTTAATTAATCCACCTTTTGGAAGTTGAGGGGCTAAATTGGTCATCTATAAATTTTGAGGGCTAACTTGAAAAATATAACCAAGTTCGGGGGCTCTTAAGACCCTTATGTCCTTTTAAAAATATTTTTTTACAATTTTTTTACATGTTTTAAAAAGCTTTTTAAGGTAGAGTGTTTGTTTAATAACTGATATTTTCTTTACCTATTAGATTAACCACGTATGATCATTCAAATCACTCACTAATTTAACGTAGGTCGCTTTAAGAATTAGAAAAGACCCGTGATTATAAAGAATCAGTATGATAGTTTTTAAATTACGATTATGTATAGTTTTTGAATTATGATTATGTAACATTAAAATTACCTAAATCAAATTAATTGCGAATTATTTGTTATGCAGTGTGTTAACCTATTTAATCAACTAATTCCGCACTTCATTAATCAAATAAACAAACATGTTCACCTATTACATTGGGCAAATAGATTGCACAGATACTAAACTAACATAGCAATCGAAGCACAAATTTTCTGAAACCGTAAAATCCTGAATCACCTAACCGGATGAGACTAGTTTAGCACCCTATGGGCGTAGTGAAAATCATTTCTCAAACTAAAATTGATCTTAAAGAGGAGAATGAAGAAAAGTAGAGTTTTATTCAATCATAATTAAAGAAAAAAAAACTTACAGTTGTTCTTCACGTGAGTAAACACTTCAGAGAGGATTCTCAAGATACAAAAAGTAAAGTCCTAAAATCTCTACAAACAAAATCATAATTCCTTAAAATCTAAAGTTTAAAATTTAAAAATTAAAATGCTGATTGTTGTTAGTTAAATCTTCCTTAGGTCTCGACTTTAGTTCAGCTTGGTAATTTGTGCTTCAATCCCCAAAATCTCCATATTTATCCATCTGCCTTTAAATTGTCCACAAATACAAAAATAAAGTAAATTAATAATAAATTTTCAATAAAGTTAAAAAATAATAAACAAAATAGTGTGACCAACAATTCACGTAACCTCAAGAATGATACTGAACTTAGAGGCTTCATAAACATCTCAATTCTACAATAGATAAGATTGATTCTTCTTTTACGAGATTATGTAAAAAATGATATTTCAGATCAGTATACTTACTTACATAAAACTATTTTGTTCAACATGGCTTCAGTAGAACCTTGTATATGGTACCCAACAACATAAATTTATGATTATAGACCATAATTGTACTATATAAGACTAACATATTCATTGTTGCATAGTGAACATCGGGAAGAGTTACAAAGGAGATATCCTAATTTTAGTAATAAGTTGGAGCAGTCGGAGAACAAACAGATGAGTGAATTTAAAGATTGGTTTCGTAAGAAGGTACTTATTTACATAGAGATGTAAAGAAAATATTGTTAGTATTATTACTGTATCATCTTAGATTTCTAATTTAACTAAACATTTTAATATTTAACTCAGATGTCGACATCCAGTAAATCGATTAGCAACTACATTGCGATATCCAGTAAACTCAAAGAGATGTATGATGCCCAACAAAAATAAAAAATTACTCAACAGACACAAATGGAAACTATGATGAAGATGATTGAACAATTGTAGCATCATACTCCTAGTTCACAATCTGAACCTATGGTATATGTATCAATTAGCCTATTAGTTTTAACATTATTATTTATATACACTTTAAAGACAGTATTTGTTTATTATTCTATTATGATATTAGGTTGGCAAACCAAGTACATCTTCAAACAATATAATACCATCTTTTAGCGAACATGTTTCCTTGATATCAAAAAAGGTAAAATATCTATTATTTGTCAGTTCTTAAATTTTTTAAAACTATATGAGTTAATATTAATATGTTATATATACATTGTGGTAGACAAAAGATCCAAGTGAAATTAAAGGAAGAAGATGTCAACTGGTAGATTATGAGGGTACTTGAAAGGTTGTAGCTGATGCACTTGTTGATGAGACTGATCCGAAAGCTATGTGTCATGGAAAAGAGCTTGGACATGTCTTTTATCGAGTACAAGTTATTAAGGTATATGACCATACTTTGGAGTTGCTAATGTCTACTTTAGATTTTACTACACTTTCAGAGGCCATTAACTCATTTGTCAGTTGGCCAAAAATGTTTATTGAACTATGAATAGATTGTACAATCAAGACATTAGACAGTAGCCATATAGGACTTATGTAGGTTTTTGTGATTATCTATGTAAACGCTGCTACTTTATTATATATTTGGTTTGAGTTAAATTTTTTTATCTCTTTGTTATGAATGAATATGTAATAGTTTTTTTAAAAATAAAAAATATATAATCTAGCATTTATGTATTATATATAAAATAATTTATAATTAGAAAAATATTTACAGTAGGCAAATAATTGGTAAAAAATAAATAATTAAAAATAACGTTTAGAAAAAGTAATAAAAGGCAGCATACAACAATTACAGCTGCAATAAAATCAAATTGTAGCGGTCATTTGCTTACTTCAATTTGATTTTATTGCAGCGGCCACACGACTGCTGCAATATAACCAAATTGCAGCGGCCACACGACTGCTGCAATGTAACCAAATTGTAACGGTCATAATGCCGCAGTCATATGCCCGCTACAATAAAACCAAACTGTAGCGATCATATGCCCGCTACAATAAAATCAAATTGTAGCGGTCATATGCCCGCTACAATTTAATTTTATTGCAGTAGTCATTTGGCCGCTAATTTTTTCTTTCTTAATGGCTGCGGATACCAATACAACATGAATTTGTGGCGGACGCTGACTGCTGCCATTAATTATTTACCGAGGTCAATACTCGCTGTAATTAACCTGTTTTTTAGTAGTGTTCATTTAAGTATTGAACGAGTTTTACCGAGTTTTAACCGAATAGTTTTCGAACCGTTCACGAGTGCTCATGTTCATTTACACCCCTAGTTGAGAGACGTCAGACGAGAGACTCAAACATCATATGATTATTTTCTCTCTCCTTAATAAACCAATAAAATAATATTTTGTGTGAGACTGAGGAGAGACGCTGCAAATGGCCTAGAACTGTGATTAATTAAATTAGGATAATCATTCACCAATTGATCTATAGCAAATAAAATTAAGGTGACGAGGAAACACCATTTTAACTTGTAGGCAAATCATTTGATCTCTTAATATAGAAAATTCTCAAAGATATTTTGACTAATTTTTAAAACTTTTAATAGAAAACTACAAAGATAGTCAAAATAGAAACACTTTCAAAACTATTTCACAAATTTGACCATGCCCGCATGTACCTCTTGTCCACTTAAATGTCTTCTCATCTACTTCACACACATGACCTCTCCATTAAACCATCCATAACCAACAACCTCTCAAAAATTTTACACAACCAAAACACCCATCTCTTCCATTTCTCTCAATCAAAAATTTTCACCAATGAGTTATGCATCAGAAGCATTGTTGTCATCTATAAACAATTAATCGGTTAGAATACAATAGAGATGGGTACAGAGGCGAGTGGAGGTAGTACTAGTTTGGATTTATCAATAAGAGACGATGATTTAATATTGTGCAGGTCATATGGTGCTAGAGGAAGCCATAAGGAAATAGGGTTTGGATATCATCCTTTGGATTCTCCATTTCCATTGCTTTTAGCACAACTTTCTTTACCTTCTGCTCTCAGTTTGTGTATGCAGATTATCCTCAGCCCATTAGGTCAAAGCTCATTTTTCGCTCAAATGCTAGTAAGTTTTTATTGCTCAGTATTATTTGTTTTAAGGCTGTATTCGAACCGATCCGAATTCAAGCTCATATGTGCTTGGGTTCGGTTGATTTACAGAAATCTTCGTACTTTATTAAATATTTGATATCCGGCTCAAATTTAGATTTATTATATTAGTTCAGACTTGATTAGACCCGTTTAAATATATTAAATAAAATATTAATTTAATATATTATTTTAATATATATTAAAAATATGAATATATAGATTAATCCTAAAAAAAAACTACCGCAAATTTACTAGATTTCTTTTTAAAAAAAACATACCAATTTAGTTTTTCTCCATTTTGTCACTTTTCTGTTAGTTGACAGTGTGGTTACTGTTCATCCACTAACGGGTGACTAGTAATCAGGGATATTTTTAAAATTTAAAATAAGTAAATTTTTTTTTTTAAAATTTTATGAAATTTCAAAAATACCTCTAATTAACAGAAAAGTAGTAAAATGAAAAAAAACTAAACTAGTATAGTTTTTTAGAAAAATTGTTAAAATTGCGGTGATTGTTTGGAATTAACCCTAAATATATATAATACATAGGATTAGTATAGACTTGCCATGAGCAATCGAGATTCAGCTCGGATTTATCAAAAACTTATTTGAACCAAATATTAAACGAGTCGAGTCGAGTCCGGACCGGCTGCTCCACTTACTCCCAACCCTAACCTGTTTCATCAAATAGAGCATGCCCAAAATGTAAATAATGAGATTCCAGTGATGATAATCAGGTGGGTCTAATTCTGGGACCAACAACATTCGGAGCTGGAAAAAGTCCCGCGGACAAACTATACCCACAAGAAGGAGCATATATGAACAAAACATTCTCATTCTTCGGATTAACGCTGTACATTTTCTTGATTGGAGTGAAGATGGATTTAAGTATTCTTCATAGATCAGGAAAAAAAGCACTAGCAATTGGATGTGGTTGTTTTATAGTACCTATTGTTATGAATGGCATTGCGGCTTTCGTTTTAAGCCAACAAATTCAGATGCGTCCTAACTTGAAGGACTCACTGGTGTTTATTTCATCTATACAATCACTTAGTTCTTATCATGTGGTTGCCTCTGTTCTTGCGGATTTGAATATACTCAACTCAGAATTAGGCCGCTTGGCTGCTTCGTCATCCATGGTTAGCGGCTGCTGCGCTTGGCTATGGGCTATTATTGGCTTCTCTGGTATGTTTTCTTATTTCCAATCATAATGGTTGGTTATATTTTATATACTAGGGTCCTACTCCCTGCTTATGGCCATAAATCTCTACTGAATTTGATTATATTTTTCAAGTTACCTTTTTAATTTTGTGAAGTGTTAATTTAATCTATCAGAATTAGAAATATTGAATCAATTAAGTAATTATTATTGGTTTGGAGATTGAGCTAACAATAAAAGTGGTTATCAACTAAGTTTACAGCTGTGCACGGGTCAGGTTCGGGCTAAATTCGGATCGACTCGAAAAAATCCTAACCCGAAATTTTGATTTTTTGACTGGACTGAATCCGATTATTTTTCAGATGGGTCAAGGTCGGATCGGTCCGAATTTCGGATTTTCTTTGTTAATTGGTTGAAAATATTGACTCGAAAAAATTTCGAAACCCCTATATTTAGTGGACCGGACTGAATAAGAGTATTTTTCGATTTAAGGTCAAATCAAAGTTGGGTCGGTCCGGATTTTCGGATTTAGGCTTTTTGCATACCCCTAATGAAGTCCTTCACGTGAGAAAGAACTTAATTAACTCAGTATTTGAAAATTAAAGGATTAGATGGACGTTTCGTGAAGTTGGAGTTGAAAAATATAAACTAATAGGGCTGGGGAGAACCCTATACCCTTATTATATGTTAACAACTATTGACTTTGTTTACGGTGATGCCATATATTACATATGTGTCCAACAGGAATGCAAGGGAAGAAGAAACAAACAGACAGCGGCATATGGCCAACGGTATCAGCACTGACATTGATTCTAATCGTAGTAATAATCTTCAGACCAATATTCACCCAAATGGTGAAAACAACACCAGAAGGCAAACCTATAAGTGAAAGAAATGTAACCTACGTGTTCATAATGATACTACTGGTCACATTCTACAGTGAAGTTATTGGTCGACACTTCATATTTGGGCCAATGATATTAGGAGTGGCAGTACCGGACGGACCGCCTTTGGGGTCGGCAATCGTAGCGAAGCTGGAAAGCTTGGTGTCATGGATATTCCTCCCAACTTACTTCGTTTACAGTGGTGCGTTGGTGAATTTGTCTGCTTTGGAATGGGAGACGGTGAAGATTGTTGGGATATTGTATATGTGTAGCTTTTTTGGGAAGGTGTTGGGGACTATGCTGCCTTCTTTGTATAGTAAGATGTCTGTTGTTGATGCTTTTACTTTGGGATTGATTATGAGCGTTCAAGGTGTCACTGATGTTCTGCTCTTGCAACAATCTTCTAATCTTAAGGTATAATGAATCTCAACTTCAATTACTAGAATATATATAGCGCCTGGCCGATTATTTGCCATTATGAAATAATGGCGTAGATGGTGAAATTTCAAATATACCTCTTTTCTCTATTAAATTTATATTCATGAATTTTTTTAAAGAATAAATTTAGGATGATGGAAGAATATACTTGAGATTTCACTATCCCAAAAGTAATTATTTATAATCACAAACTACCCTGAATACGTAATTAGGTTAAATACCAACTAAGCTTTCTACTTCACAACAACTTTTATTCGACCTTTAATACTAATATTTGTTTCATTTAATCTTTATATTTCTGTTTTTATCTCAAATCGTTTTTTATACCACACAATTTATCTCAGTGTTTGTTTTTTTTTTTGTTTTTTTTTTTTACTACTACGATGTGGCATGGATGTCCAAGTGTTGCCTCACGTTTTTAAGGATATCACCCAAAAAAGTCGAATTGAGACAAATGGTATAGTATAGGTAGCAATATGAGATATAAAATAAGGAATATTGAGGGGTAAGTGAGACAACTAGTATTTAACCCTATATAATTATATAACTAATTAGTAAACTAACATATTCTCTTATTTTATTCTATTGCAGATGGTTGATGATGATACATTCTGCGTACTATCACTAGGAATGATCACACTCACAGGAATCATAACACCAATGGTGAAAATCCTCTACAAACCCTCAAAACAATACTTGCATTGCAAGAAAAGAACCATTCAACATGCAAACTCATTAGAATTAGGTCTTAAACTCCTAGCTTGCATACACCATTCCGAAAGCACACCTTCAATGATCAATCTCCTAAAAGTCTCCTACCCAACACCAAAATCCCCAATCAGCTTCTACGTCCTCCATCTACTCGAACTCACCGGTCGCTCAACCCCATTTCTCTTCCACCATAGAGATGCCAAAAACAGCCAAATGCAATCCAATTACTCTCACCATATCATCAAAGCCTTCTCCCTCTATGAGAAAGAAAGCAAAGGAGTCCTATTGAATATTTACACCGAAATGGCACCTTACTCTTCCATGCACTTCGAAATATGTCAATTAGCTCTCGATAAACGTTGCGATATGGTAATAGTCCCATTCCATATCATATCAACAATGCATGGTTCGGACGAATTGCCTAATCCCGTAAGGAATGTTAACAAACAATTCCTACGTGTCGCGCCGTGCTCGGTAGGGATTCTAATTGATCGGGGGACATTGCTAGATACTAATATTAATCATGAAGATGATAACAAAAAAACATTTAAATACTCAATTGGGGTGATTTTCTTAGAAGGGTGTGATGATAGGGAAGCATTAGCTTATGCAATGAGAATGGGACAACATCCTGAGGTTAAATTAACCGTTGTAAGATTGGTGGATGAGAATAATGAGAAAGGTTATAGTTATAGTATAGGACTTGATGATGCTATAATAAAGGATTGCAAGATTGGTCTTGGTACAAGTTCATGTGCTTATGAAGAAGAAGTGGTTAGTGACATATTTGGAATTGTTGGTGCGATTAAGAAGTATGAGAATTGTTTTGATTTGTTGATGGTTGGGAAGAGACATGAAAAGGAGACATGTTTGCAAGATGGGTTAAAAGAATGGAGTGAGTTTCCGGAGTTAGGGTATGTAGGTGACTTGTTGGCTTCTTCGGATTCGACTTGTGTTAAGTCGGTATTGGTCGTGCAACAACAGTATATAGATGATGGTAAGGTTTGATGTTTTGGGTGGGTTTATGTGTACATAGCTTGGGTTGGGTTTGGTTTGTTGTTGTGTTCAGTGCTCATCTTGAAGACAACTTTGTAAATTTGTCTATAGAAAGTGAAATTATAATTTTAGGGAAGATTTCAAATATTATCATTTTATCTATTTTGCCAATTTATCTCATCCTATGGAAGATTTTCGTTTTATCATCATTTTTTAGGCTTTTTTTTTTTTTTTTTTTTTTTTTTTTTTTTTTTTTTTTCAATTTATAACCTATTTATTATATTTTTCTAAATAGTTTTAAAATGAAAATGTATAGTATTAGTTTAATGAAAAATCTTAACAATATCTGCAATTTAGTAATCCTCATCATTTAACAATACCATTTATAAAAAAAAATTAATATATTTTACTCATTTTCAATTTAATAAAAAAACTCAAATTTATCATAAAACATCCATAAATTTTAAATTTGGTAATTTTTTTTGATGATAATTTGGAAATTGAGGTAATATTAAAAAAAAAAATTAAAATGAGATTTGGTATCTTCCCTTTAAATATGGGCATTGATGTTTAATTTTGAAAATCATCTTCATTGATAATATTTTAAAAAATATTCTTCAATTAAGTAGAAAACAAGAGGTAATTTAGATGATGATTTTCGAATCTACTTATTTTATTGAATTTTTTATTTATACTAATTTATAAAATATTTTCCTATAAACATATTCAAATTTTTTACTAAAACAAAAATAAAAATAAAAACTTAGTGTTTTTAAGAATGTTATTGAGACCGTTTCATTAAAAATTATTTATTTAATAATTTAAAGTAGGTTAGGATGTTTAGAAATCTACCTAAAAATAAATTATTTGATAATTTCTTCGTAAAAAAATCTAATTTCAAAAATTGGGTAAAGAGATTAATTGATAAGTTTTCCAATTGTCATTAAAATGTCAAAAATAACCGTACTTTTTAGAAATATGCAATTGTATTCTACTGCTGTTTTTGTTTTTTTTAAAACATTATTTTTCTTCTATTTTCAAAGGGGTTGTTATTTCCCACTGCCTAATTACTACAAGTAACATTTTTTTCCAAATATAACCTTGTAAAGTATTTTTAATATGTAATCAGATTTAATTCTACAAAATAAATTAATTTATTTTATAAATTTTTTTAATACCATTTGTATTCTTGAAAACACTATTTTATTTATAAAGTTTTATAGTTTGATTTGATTGATATTTTTTCAGGATGGTATTCTAAATCTTAAACCCTACTAAAATAAAATATCATAATTCTACTAGACACAAATATATAGTCCGATACGGAGAACATCATATAAGTGTCATCTTTAATGTTCTCCATAAACTTAACAAGATCTTAGTTTTCTTTGAAATCATATTAACGAGGAGGAGGATGAAACTCGTGATCATTCACTCCCACATATGTATTCAAACAACATTATATAATTAGTAAAATTACAATCAGTAAACTAACTATGTATTAATCCAATATTTTTAATTACATAAATTGTTTTTAATTTGTAATGTATTTACAGTAGTTTGGTAAAGATTAAATATAAATCAATTGAGGAGTTTTAAGTTAACTAGACAATTTTATAAAAGGAAAAAGTATATTAATTATTAAATTAAGGTTAATTAAGTAATTTTAATATTATTTAAATAATTTATAATTTTATTATATTAAAATAGTAAAATAAATTGAAGGGATACTTAAAGTAATTATTTAAACATGTTATAGATATTTTAGTAACATTGATGTTTGGTATAATAATTTGATGGTGGGAAATAGCAACCATGTTTTCAAAATTTAATTTTCATGTGAGATATTTTAAATGGGACCCGATATGTTTTCAATATTATTATCAAAAATTAAATAAATAATTTTTAATTAAAAAATAATTATATATATATTTAAAAATTTTGGTAAATTGGCATTCTTTAGATAAGTTTCTTAATATTTATGCCTATCATTGACATTGACTTTTATACTTTTCTAGTGATAATAAATAAATTTATGAAAATAAAATTTAAAAAATAAATTTTCAATTTAAATATTATTGTCCAATAAATTTCTTTAAAAAGGGCTGAAATAAATAATAAACTTATTTTCATAATTCTAAATAATCTCTTTATTATTCAATTACGTAATAAATTATAGAGTAATGATTGATAGCCTACTACTTTTGACAACTTTTTGTGCCTACCCTTACATGGCAAGAGTTGATTGGGTAAAAAATTAAATAGTTAATAAAAAATTTAAAAAAAATGTTTAGATTTTATTCCTAAATTATTTTAGATTGTAAGTACATATGTTGAGAAATATAACAATACCATTTTTTAATTATAATTTTTAACTATTTTTTTTTTCAATTTATCACCTATTTATTATTATTTTTCTAAATATTTTTAAAATGAAAATTTATAGTATTAATTTAATGAAAAATCTTAACCATATCTGCAATTTAGTAATCTCATCATTTAACAATACCATTTATAAAAAAATTAATATATTTTACTCATTTTCAATTTAATAAAAAAAAATCAAATTTATCATAAAACCACCCCTAATTTTTAAATTTGGTATATTTTTTTATGATAATTTGGAATTGAGGTAATATTTAAAAAATATTAAAATGGGATTTGGTATCTTCCCTTAAAATTGATGTTTTCATTGATAATATTTTGAAAAATATTTTTTAATTAACTAGAAAACAAGTTAATTGTATCATTTACCAATTTCAAGGAATGATTTTTTAATCTACTCATTTTATTGATCTTTTATTTATTTATAACATTTTATAAAATATCGTTTTATAAATATATTCAAATTTTATCCAAAAGAAAAAGTAAAAATAAAAACTACTCATTTGCAAACCAGTTGCCAATAATTTTACGAATCCAAATATACAAAATTTCATATGCCTGTTCGTAATGTACCAGCTGGACTGGTTATAACAATTGAGAAATCAAAACAGATGGTAACTAATGAGGCATTTGAAATATGTAAGAAACGTGGTAGATCTGTTGGGTCTAAGGATGTTGTACCACATAAATGAAAAAGTAGAAATGAGAACAATGTGGGAGGAATGCCTTGAAAAAATATCAGCTCTCCTTAAAATATATAGATTATGAATATTGAAAATTCCAACATGGAAAAGACCTCTCAAGAGTTGCTTGAATTGAAAAATGAGTAGATTCCCATTAATTATTTGAATGAAAAGTGGAACCGTGAAAATGTTGCTTTGAGCAACATGTTTTCATATGCAATGGCTATTGGTATCATGAATGATGATTGTGAGTCACATTTCATAAATGAATGTAAGGAACAAGATGATTGGCCAAAATTTAAAGATGCAATCCACGCGGAATTGAATTCGTTGAACAAACGAAATATTTTTGGGCCCATAGTTAAAACACCAGAAGGTGTCCAACTGGTTGGTTATTATTGGTTTTTGTCAGAAAACAAAATGAGAGAAATGAAATTGTGTGATATAAAGCATAGTTAGTTGTTAAGGGTTTCTAAAAAAGGTTAGAGATTGATTTTGATGAAATGTATTTACTTGTAATGGATACAATTATTTTTTTTATTAGTTTGATCAATGAGAGAAATATTTATACGTATTTGATAGATGTCGTAACTGCTTATTTACCTGGTCCACTTGATACTGATATTTGTTTGAAACTTTCTGAATTTAACAAAGTCCGTAATTTATATTCAGTGAAGTTACAAACGTCATTGTATGAGTTAAAACAATTCTGACGAATGTGGTATAATTGTCTGAATGAGTATTTAATTAAATAAGGGTAAGTTAGTGATGTCATATGCCCATGTGTGTTTGTGCCAAAATCGGGATCTGGTTTTGCTATTATAGTAGCCTATGTTAATGATATAAATTTCGTGCGCCACGTCATTCACAATCGGTCTCAAGGGTGACCACTAGCCCCACAGATCACCATTACACTTTCTAGCATGCTTTGTCCTCACTCGCATGCTTTCCGAGAAAACCTGCCGGAAGGTCACCCATCCCAAGATTGCTCCAAGCGTGCACGCTTAACTTTGGAGTTCTCAAGTTCTGGGATCCCGAAAAATAATATGCACATTGGTGATATGAGAAGCAATTCAATTCCTTTTAACATTGTCTCAATATCGGGTGTTACAATCCACCCCCTTAGGACACAACGTCCTCGTTGTGGTTGGCCTACATTATTCCCTAAATCTTTACCCCCATTAGACGAATTCCCTGGGCTTTTCCATCCACATGCGCACTCGCGGTGACAGGGTTTCTCTGTTACCCTTTGTAACGTCCGGTCCCCGCCCCCAGATGACCCGAGGCGCGGTGGCAGGGCTCCATGTCCTTCACAATCGATCTCAAGGGTGACCACTAGCCCCATAGCCACCATTACGCTTTCTAGCATGCTTCGTTCTCACTCGCATGCTTTTCGAGAAAACTTCCCGAAAGGTCACCCATCCCAAGATTGCTCCAAACCAAGCACGCTTAACTTTAGAGTTCTCAAGTTCTGGGCTCCCGAAAAATAATGTGCACATTGGTGATATGGGTATCAATTCAATTCCTTTTAACCCTGTCTCAATATGGGGTGTTATAGAACTCGTTCAATCAATGATTTTCTAGCGATTAATTGACGCCTAACTCACTGTTTCCATCCTTAGCTTGCTTTAATTCCTCCATTTCACGTCTAAGCTCTCTGATCATTACTTCCACGTTTGACACTTCTATTTCATGGTTTACGCTTTTCACTGGCCTCCATGTTTCAGTTTCCTTAGGTTCTTGCATGCCTCTCGAGTTTAAACCGTGATATAGCCTTGTACATTTCCAATTTAGTTCTCCCTCCTCAGTGTTTGACTCTGTATCTGAAAGGTCTTCGCCACTTTCTCTTCAAATCTTATTCCTAAAAGGTTCACTTTCACATTCATCCCTCGACTTGCTTATTATACCGTGACTCGTTTCAGTTATGAGCCTTTCCTCTCTTAGCCAGTTCTTTGATCTGGTGGCCCTTGCCCTTTTTTTCTTCCTCTAACACCTTTGTTATTTGATGTAGGAGTTGTATCATGCTAATCACGTCTTATTTCATCCTTTTTTATCTGTCCTCCATGTGCTCTATCTTATCCTTCATAATTTGTACTTCATTATTTAGATAATCAGTTTCACCTCGAGTAGTATCCTTCTGTCTTGAATGCTCTTCTTGTTGTATGGGTATCTCGACCAAGCCAGCCACCGTTCCACTGACCTTTGTATTTCTTGAGTGTTTATGGTTGGACAGCGAAGCTTTTTGGTCAGCTCCCCACAGACGGCGCCAGTTGTTTGAACCGAAATCGATTCACAATAATTGATTAAAAGAAATTGATTTGATGAGTTGATTTATTGGATTCAATTAAGAAGAAATAAGGATTGCAATTGAATTATATTATTTGGATTACAAGTCAATGTGGATTTAATTACAGAATAATTGCTTTCATTGTTCAACTATCATCTCTCTGTTTTCTTTCAACCAGTATAGAGATGATAGAGGAAAAATTTCAGCCCCCTTTATCATCATATTCTCTTCTTTATAAAGCGATTGACCCTCATTCTCTTTATCCTTCATCCCTACTATTAACCACTTGCCTAAATTGATCCCAGTTCTTGAGTTGTTCCTCACTACATTACTTTGTCTCCAAGTCTTTTTTTCTCTGCTTTTTCTTTCATCTCGCGATTGACGGATTTCTTCGTTCTCTACCTTCTTCATTTGGCTAAGTGGTCGATCATACTTTCTCTCTTCTTAGATGTGGTTCCTCTTTTTTGGAAAGGCGATTATGCTGGCTCTAGGCTCGAGTTCATCCTTTTCCTTTTATTGCCTGCGTCTTCTTGTATCGATTCTGTTGTCATGTCAAATCTTCTGACTTGGCTAACACCTAGGAGACTCAAAGTTGACCTTCTATTACTTTCTTAATATTGGGCTTGGTTTTTGTTTTAAATGGATTTTTCCAGACCCAAGTCCTCGTTCTTTGTAATCAGGAGATTTGAATATTTTCCCTTAATCAATACCTAACAATTAGACCTCACTACTTAATGCATCCATTCTGATAAACTAACCTAGGTCCACACTCATGATCATTACTACCATAATCAGAGTAGAAACCAAACCTACCTTCAGTAAAGATGGGGCTAGAGACCAGCAACACACCCAGAGACACACCAAATGCGAGAGAGAAATGAATAATTTAGTTAATGGTTTTTCAGCTCAAACAAATGGGCGTATGACCTAATTCACTATATATAGGTTAAAATTATCATTATTTATATTATTAACTCCAATCTTCCAATATTTCCAATATTGTTCAAATTCCTAATTACAATTATAAATCCCTAATTCACAAATCAACATCAAATTCCCTAAAATCCTTGAAAAATCAAAATGAACCGAAATTAAATTTTACGGTGTTACATACGGAGTCTTATTACTATCAATTACATTACTTAATTAAAGCCACAGTTCAATAAGAAGAACCCTAATTCGAGTAGAATTCAGTTAGGTTCAGAATTACTCGACTCCAACAATGAATTTAAGAGATTTAAAATAACACTTACTAATTAAAAGATTAAAAGCCAAGATTGACCAACCCTTCCTACTCGTCTAGGTGAACATTGTGGTGGAGCAAAGTTAAAACCAGGAATTAAAGGTGAGTTGATGAAGTTAAACTAGAATTTGCATGTAGCATAATCGAGGAGTGTTTTCTTTCTCTTGTCAAATGTGAAAATGGGAGTAGCTTTCTTTTTAAGCTTGGCAAAAGTAAGGGTTTGGGTCTACCCTTGCCCAAACCGTTATTAGACCCTCAAAATTCTTCTTGAGGGTCTAAATCTTACCCTTACCCTTTCTAGAAGATATGGGTAAGGGTAGACCCTTATCCTTAAAATGAAAGAGTAGATCCTTACCCTTAGTAAAACCCTTCCTAATTTGATATATTTTTAAAACCATCTATTTATGGAGAAAATTATTTTAGTTTAAAATTTAAAAATTCATTATACATATATATATATATATATATATTATATTTAAATATTTTATTTTACAATAGTTTATTTATGTTTTCAAAATTGTATATTTAGTTTAAACATAATATATTTACATATTAGTAAATGCAACATAAAAAAAACTAAACATTTATTTAAAATACTATTAATATCCGATGGAAAAGAATCAAATTGATCAAAGTTTCATTTAAGAATATCAAATTAATTTGATTTAAATTTTAATTTTTGTTCGAGTTAAACATGTTAAAATTAAACTATTTTTAGTTTGATTGGATTTAAGTTATAAAATAGATGAAATCAATTAAATGGAATTTAAAATATACTATTATGATTACTTCCAATCAAATAATTAGAAAAAAAAAATCATCATGGTTTAATGGATAATTATCCTATTTTATTTTAATTTTTTCAAAAAATTTTATGTACCTTAAATTATATTTATAATCTTAATGGATAAAAGTTATTTAAAATTTGAAATTATTCTTAAAAAATAATATACTTATAATCAAATTAAATAATAAGATTAAAAAAAAATAGAGATAATTTTTGTTTTAAAACAATTATAATAAGCATTAATTTTGTATTTTTTAAGAAGTGAATTACTTGAGAATTTAAAAAGCGGTATTTTAAATGTAATTTTTTTAGTATATTAATTATATTTTTACTAACCTTTTAAATTCCCAATGAACAATTAATGCATTTACCTTTATACCCCATTCTTTTTTCTTTTAAACATTCATAAAATGTATTCATGTAATTTAAATTATATTTACCATTTTAATAGATAAAAAGTTATTTCAAAATAATATTATTTTTAAAATAAACAATAATACATACACTTTTAAATTAAAAGATTAATATTTAAATTATTTTTTTATAGTTTTATTTTAAAAAATAACATTCAATAATTGTTTCTTCTTATTTTTTAATGCATTAATTATTTATTTGGTATTGAAAATGCAATATTTTACAATAAAAAATTCATTTTAAATGCATTTATTAATTATATTTTTACTCACTTTTTAAATTTTCAATGAGTAATTAATACAGTTTGTCTATATCTATATATAAAGTTATCTTAAAATATGGCCAATATTTACGGTTACTCTAGATGTAAGGCGAGACTTGATTAAAATCTTTAGGAGGTTTAATTTAATCCATGGCAAGATTAATCATCTTTTTTAGTACATTTTCGAATTATTTGCTTACTCCTAAATGTTGAAATCTTTCTTGGATCATCCTATTTCTTTCTCCACTCCTAAAATAATTAAAAACATACCTAGTGCCTCTTCAAGCTTTACTCCTTTAGTTGATGTTAATCCATAACTTCTTAGTCTATCACACAATTTAACAAATACATGTTTCTCTATTCGAAATTGCTCAAGACAACATTGATCATTTCCTCCTAATATTTCTTTAACGAACTTCCAACCGGTATGGGGATAATTTCTAAAATGTTCTTTTACCATGAAATTAGCATGATAATGCACAGCTGCTTGTGCTGTTGAAAGAAAAAGGTTATTAAACTCCAAATTGTCTCTTATAATAGCTTCTTCAATATTATTGTCTGAATCTATATCCATCCTGAACTAAAAATTATACAAATAAGGGATCATAAGTAAATAATTGTCATGAGAAACAACATTATTGCTACATATATTAAAATCTAGATTTCCTAAAGTACACTTGTGATGGAAGTTTGCCTATAATAAAATTCCTAAGCCTACACCATAAACCTGTTGCTAATTAAGAGGAAAACATATTAGTATAGTGATATTGGTAAGTAATATTAATAGATCTTAGACCCTTAACAGTAGTAATCATAACTAATATTATCCTTACAAATTGGTAATATGACCATGATACCAAATATCCGGTTAATAATATATGGAGAGTGTTCATGGTGTGACAAAAATGAAGATTAACACCAGTGGACCTATAAATATGCCAATCAAAATATAGAAACACTATCATAAATTGGTAAAAAAATTTCATAATCTAATTAAAATTAAGATAACATACCATTCGATTATCCCAATTTATATACAAAAAAGATCATAGCTACAAAAGTCATTCTAGTTGATCATAGTTACAAAAAGATCATATTTTTCTTTTGCACAACCTATATTTCAACAAATTAAAATTGTTGATCTTTCAACCATTCTTTTTGGTGATTTTGATATTCTAAAGCAACAAAAATCTCCCTATTCGCCTTATAAGAAAATAAGCGAATACCTAACTTGAATAAAGGAGACATAAATTCACATTCAGAAAGTGTTTTTAACCTATCAATGACCTCTTAACACTACATCCAAGTGGATCAGTACGTAGGTATGAACTCCTAAATTCTTGACACTTTGAGAAAGCTCCACAAGTTGTTTGACCAATTTAGCACTAGAACTTTTTTTCTTCACTTTTTTGAATTTTTACTTATTGGTTGAAGAGAAGTTTCAGTATGATTGTTACCTCTTACTTCCTTAGCATCATCTTCAAGAAAATCTAAATCATTACTTCCAACAATATTTTCATTTTCCATGAGCACCTCCCTATACAAAGGAGGCATGAAACCAAATGTTGGCGCCCATGCTCTAGCTCCAGTTGCTGTAACATCTCGAAACAACTCATCTAACTTGAAAGCATGTTCTAAACCTTTTTTTCAAAACTTTGATGCTTCAGGATATTTCTGTTACAAATGGTTAGTATGTACAATTAGGATCACACATAGAAGCTAGACTCACAATAGAATATTTAATAATTGATAGAGATACATACTTGTTATTTAGTTGTCCACCATTCATCTGAAGCCTCAATGGTTTGTTTTTCGATATCCCAACCAATTCTGGACTCTCCTCTCACTAAAGAGTTTCATAATTGGCATTCTTTTCTAACACTATCCCAATGGTTCTTATGTTGCTTTCTATCATATTGTCTTCCAGTACAACTATTAAACTTTTCGATGAAATTTTTCCAACCTATTTTACTTAAATGAGTTCCATTCGTAATTCCTACTCGAACTTGTTCTATAGCTAAGTCAACCGAAATTTTATGTGTTTTTGGATCCCAAATTGCTTTTGTTTTTTGTTTTGTTCCATCACTTGCCATCTACAGAAAATTGAAATTAAATTATAAAACAAAAATGCTTACTGTCATAAAGATTGAATATATTTTCAAAATTGGATATTAAATTAAAACTATATATATATATAAATTAAAAACAAAATCCAGATCAATAGTTGAACTATATGTTAATTTGGGTATATATAAATAAAGATTGAACAATGAAATATGAGATATAATCATAAAAATTGAATCTATTTGAAACACTGGATATAAAAATTAAAACTATGTGAATATAAATTAACTTTTATATAAAATAAAAGTATTTGAATAAATTAAATTTCTAAAAAAAATACATTTAAAGAGGTATTTATATAAACCCATCTTTCAAAATCTTTTTTGCAGTGGCCTTATCAAACTCATGTTCAGGTTTATTCCAAATTTAAATTTGTTCATTTTCTAAAAATTGACACAGTGAAAATACATCCCCTCCCCCATTTTCTGCTCCAAACAACAATAATACTCGAAGGATCACCATCAGCTTTACCTAAAAGACCTCTTATCTCATTAAGCTTTTCTTCTAAACAATTATTATCCTCCTAAATATTCCTATTTAGCTAAAAATTCCCACTCCTATTAACGTCAATACTTCCAAGCATCTTCTTGAAACCAATAATATAAGTAATCATAATAACAACAATTAAAACCTACAATACATATTCTAATAGCAACTCAACTCGACAACTTATACAAATAAGAATATTTATTAGTTTATCTAATTAGTTATAGTGTCCAACCCAAGTAAAAATTAATTATAATAGTTTTGAAACAACATCAAACCAATATGGTAATATAAACCAGCAAAAATCAAAACATACACAACCCCACACAATTTGTAACAATGAAAAGCAATTAAAAAAAAATCCACACCATCACAAACGTTGTAATATAAACCAAAATCAAAACATATACAATCCCACACAATTTGCAATAATGAAAATAAATTCATTTATAAAGAAAAACCCAAATCATATATTTCAAATAAACTCTAAATAGAAAAATAAAAAAATAATATTAAACAATGAGGTGTGAAGTGTAAAATAAAAACTTACCTGATTTTCTAATGACAACGATGAAGAAAAGATAGAGTTAAAATTTCAAATAAATGAGCTTGGTTTCACATCTGATGAGTGAGAAGCTGCTGAGTGCAAAAAGAAGGTCTCACATATGCTGAGAGCGAGAAGAAGAATAGACGAAGACAAAAATATCTGGACAAGAAAGGAAATTTTAATTTTTTTTGGTCTTTCATCACAAGTTAAAATTGGAATAATGAAAATTTCATTAAAAGAAATTTTGGCTTCCCCTTTTTTTTTTTCAAGGAAGCTCTTCTAACCAAAGCAACTCACTCTTAACTTCACTTAGAAGAGCTTGAAAACCCTAAAACTCTTTCAATTAATTTCACCCAAACATGCTCAGAATATGCTTTTAACCCACGAAGCTATTTCGGGCTTCTAAAAGTCGTCCCAAACACCACCTTTATGTTTAAAATCTATTTTGTAGACATTTAAATCCATTTGTTTTTCCGACTTTTATCTAATGTCTACTAAAATAAGACTTTTTAAAAAAGTTTAGTTTAACCTTATTCTAAAAAGATAAGTGATTTGTCGATGCATAATTTGTTTTGGGATATTTTTACCCTTCTGACAAAATTAATTGTAACACTTTAAAATCAAATTATTTTCTCGATTCGTTTCCAATGAATAAATTCAGAGATAAAATTAATATTTCTTATCACATGTTGAATCTCATAATTGTTAAAAATGGAAAGTTTTTAATTTTTTTTAATATATGGTATATAATAAATTGTGATGGTGTAAATTATTTATATTGATTATATGTCTTGTAAATCATGTATGTATGTATTTATAGAAAAGGTTAATCCCAAAAAACCACCGCAGGTTTACTAAATTCTCCAAAAAAACCCCGCAGTTTGAGTTTTTCCTATTTTACCACTTTTCCGTTAATTAACACTCTGTTACTATTCATCCACATAGATATTTTTGGAATTAAATATTTTTAAAAAATAAATTATTAAAAATAAAAAAAAATCATTTTTTTCTCAATTTTTTTCTTCCATCTTCTTCTTTGTGTTTCTTTTTCTTCTTTATTCTCCGTATTTTTTTCTCTTTATGTTTTTTTTCTATCTTCTCTCTATTATTTCCTTCAACCTGGTCAATTCAATAGATTTTAATTTATAGATACAAAATACAAAACTCTCACAATCACATATTAAACAAAAATAAAGAAAACCACATCAAATCCCAATTTCTATTCACAAATCCACACATTTATAGCTTTTGATTCAACCAACATAATCTCAAAACCTACCATCAAAATCAATCTCTTACTATTTCAATTATCTAAACCTAGTTGTAACAAACAAAACACCCAAGATCTCTATTTTTTCCTATTTTCCCTCTCGTCATCATCCTTCACGTCCCCAAACCACATCAAACCCTAGCTGACCAAAATCGCCTCTACATTCCCATACCACCATCAAACCCTATCCGACCAAAATCGCCTCTATCTCCTAAGTTTGCCGCTATAGGATGCGTTGATCTGATACTGTGAAGCTTTCACATGTCTCTAATTGCTATACTGCCGTAGAAGAGGAGGAGAGGGGAGAAAGAGGAGGAGAGAGAGATAGGAGGAGAGAGAAGAAGAGAAAGAGAAAATATAAGAGAAGAAGAAGAGAAAATAGTGAAGAAGAAGAGAGACGAGATGGAGAAGAAGAGAAAAGAAAAAAAAAGAGAAGAGAAAAGAAAAAGGAATGAAGGAGAATAAAAGAAAAAAAAAAGAAGAAAGAAAGAGAAAAACAGACAAGAAAAAGCTGCTCAAATTTTAGTTTTATTTTTTTAATTTTTTATTTATAAAATGGATGAAATTATAAAAATACCCTTGATCACTATAAGTAAACAGTAACAAAAATACATTTAACAGAAAAGTGGTAAAATGGAGAAAACTCAAATTGCAGTGGTTTTTTGGAGAATTTAGTAAACCTGCAGTGTTTTTTGGGATAAACCCTTTTAAAAATATGTAAAACTACTTTTACTAATTTATGAAAATTAATGCATTTAAATTGTGTTATTAAAATTGCATCAATACACTTATTACAAGGTTCATTATATTTTAAATTATATTATTTTAATAGATTAAATATTTTATTTTAAAAGTTTTAATTATTATAATAAATAATGATATACTTATAATTAACAAAATATTATTATTAAAAAATTAAACAATTTTTAAAAAATAACTGATATAGTTTTTTCTTCTAAAAGTATTTTGATATATTTCTGATTTTTTTTAAATAAATGAACTTAAAAAAAACTATCTTAAAATCAAATTAATATTAAGAATAATAATTTCTTTTAAAACAATTCTTGTAATAAATAAAGTTTTTTAAAAATACACTGAATTAAATGAGTTGAATACTATTAAATAAGAATAATATGATTGGACATGGATCAAATAAACCATGTATGTAACAAATCTAAAAGATAGGAAAATGAAAAAACAAATGGAATGCATAAACTAAACTAAAATAAATAAATAAATAACTATTTAGAGTAGATTTAGAAAAAAAAAAAAAAAGAACTAAATAAACTCTGGATAAAAGAAGAAACGGGACCTAAGAGCATGTACAATGCTCCACTTTTGCCATCCCACTTCCATAAGAAAAACCACTTTTCTTGTCCTCTAGCATTGTTGATCAAGGAAAAAGTGGGACGCGTCCCAACAAACAGGGACCGTCCCGTTCATGTTTTCTTTAATTAATTTTTAAATTTTATTAAATTATTATATTTATATAATAAATTATATTTTAAATCTTATTTTTTTTTCAAAATAATAATATTAATTATATTTTTTATTAATTATTATTTTTTATATTTTATAAATATAATTTGATATATTTATTTTATTTCATAATTTCATTATTATTAAATTTATAAAGTTTTATTAAAAAATAAAATTAAATAAAATTATTTAAAAATTAAATTAAATACATTTATTTATAATTTTTCAAATTTTATAATATTTTTTAACTTCCCGTTATCAATTAATTGTTATCAACTAACAATTAATCTAATTGTTATCCATTAGAAGTTATCAAATAAATACATATTTAAATTTAATTAAAGTTTAATTATGTATAAATGATTATTTATTAAATATTTAAAATATAATATTAAAAATAGATTATTAAATTTTAATATTAAAATTAATAAAATGATATGTGGGGACGACAATTAGGATAGAAAACTATGCCTCACGTAAATATGACGAGGGACAGTTTTGAGTTGCAGTTGTTGACGTGGCCAAACTGGAACACAGAACTGTCTCTGAGCATTCTACATGCTCTAAGTGTGTGAGTGCCAGATTATGCACGAAAGAGAATACGATCATTGGGTATGGGACTTATGTTGGAATTGGGCTTTTCAAGTCCAACTCCAATTTTAGATCCATTTCGGAATTTCAATCAGAAAGTTTCCTAATCAAATTTTTGGGAGAAATTTAAATATATTAGAATTGTTTGATTCACTTGTCACACCATTCTAATTAATTAATAAATCAATGATTTTTATATATATATTTAAACGCAATTTTTGAAAAGTAATGGTAAGTGTGTGTTTGACATTAACTAATACATTAGAGGTTGACTTATTTGTTGAAATAACGATTAGCTAGTAACTATTAAATTAGATGCTGTGAAAGATGTTTAGGATTAGCATTTGATAATAATAGCGAGATGTTGAGATAGCTGTTAGATATAGAATATTTTAAAAGTACAATATACTATTTTATAACTTATAGATTAACTGTTTGTTCTCATAATTCAAATCCTCACTTCGAGATCTATTGGATTTTTTTAATCTTAGTAATTTTATTTTTTTGTTAAAGATTTTGGAAGATTTTTTTTTTTAATTAATGATAAGATTTTTAATTGACGATTTTTATATAGCTATAAAGCAGTTGTTTAGAAATTGCTAATAAATAACTAATATTTTATTCTCACTAAATTATAAATATTACTAAAATATCCTTAATATACTAAAAATATAACGTGAATGATGTTAATTTTCACTTGATTATTTTGTCTCGAAACAATTGTTTTAAAACATCCGTACTAGTAACTCATAAATGTGGTTGATTTTAATATTATTTTATTCATAAATATGATTAAAATTTTAAATAAATATTTTTTAATTAATTAATTTATATTTTTTTAACTAGTTAATGACTATAGCATTATAAGTTTTAAATTATAAATTCAAAGAAAAATTATTTAAAAATTAATATTATCACTAAAAATTAAATAAACTAGACCATAAAGTGTGTGTAACTTTTCATAAAAAGAGAAAAAAAACAATTACCCATTCACGGTGATGATGAGACTTTACAATTTTAAATAATAATATTATTAAATTTTTGAACCCATTGAAAGGTTGATTATGTTAGATTTTCACTTAACTATTAGATTAGTGTTTTAAACTACGTTAACAATTAGTTGGTAGATTAAATTTTAAATTAACTGTAAAGTTGGCTGTTCGATTGAACAATTGATATTAATTTTAGTTTTTAAATTAGCTATTAGATATAATATTATTAAAATTTATTACAGATAAAAATATAATTTAAAAAATAATGATGTAATTAATCATAAAATATAGATTAATAAAGTAAATCTTTTTAACGTTTGGGTTAAAAATTACCTTGGATAATTTTTTTAATATTATATTAAACGTTAAATGTTATTTTAAATGCGATTAAAAATATATAATTTTTTGAAAAATGTGTAAATACCACCTGAAACGTTAATTGGAAAATTTTCTCAAACACACTACATGTGAATAGACTGTCCAGGCATATCTCTCATGCAAATTTCTTTACTTTTCAAACCAACTTGTCCTCTCAAAATTCTATTTTTGTGATAGTTTAGGGTTTTATTTATTTATTTTTAATGTTTTAATATTATATATATATATATTAATTATTGTTTACTACTCCCTCCGTCCCTAATTAATTGTTACAGTTGAAAATTTGTGAGGTAGTGTGATAAATTATGAATTGCCAAATTTACCCTTACAACAATAAATAAATTACAATTGAATATGAGGGGCACACCTAAAAATTGTGAGATAGTGTGAAAATTTAAAAAGTTTTAAAAATGGAATAAGTGGTAATTATATTGGTTAGTGGAGTTGAGTGGTTGAAAAAGTGTAAGGGTAATATTGTCTTTTCTATCATAAAAATTTATTAAAAATGGAAATGTAACAATTAATTAGGGACATTCATTTTTATTAAATGTAACAATTAATTAGGGACGGAAGGAGTATTTTTTTTCCATCAAAAGACTTTCAATTTGGACTAAAGCAACTCTGGATGATCATATACATCAACACTTTGTTTGTTTTGTGATTCGATACGTGTAATGATGTATCCTATTAGAATGTTTTATTTATTTTATTTTAAAATTTATGTTCGGAAAATATATGGCAATGGTTGCTTATGCTGATATGGATATTAGTGTGGAATTTACCTACGTAAAATGTTATAGGTTTGTAATGGGCTAGTAACCTCTGAGCCCAATTCAACAGAAAAGTCCGGGTTCAGATCCAAAGCATAATCTAGCTCAGGGTTATGGTTTATATCGTCCGCATGGTCATGCTGTCGAGTCCATTTCCAAAACCTCTAATTGCCATGTCGAGTCCATTTCCAAAACCTCTAATTGCCAGATACGAAGTTGAGAGGATCCCAAATTCTACGGAAATCTTTCCGCAAGAATTTTGGAAGAGCAACAGCTATTCGGATTTTTATAAATAAAAATCTGAACCTTTCCAACTGGCATCACTTTTTACTTTACTAAAGTTTTGCCAAAATTGTACTCACTACACTCAAGTTTTTGATCACACTCCGGTGTCACTTCTCCGATCTCAATCATTACCGTAGTCCTGATCTTTAGAGCCTAGTGCTCCTTGTATCATTAAGTAGTCGTCACTTCCTTTCCAAAGGAACCATTCATTCTAGGAAGCCTTTTTTTTTTTTTTTTTTTTTTTTTTTTTCTTTTCAGTTTACTTATTTACATTCAGAGCTAACTTGAGCATCCAAGTGTCTGTAATGGCAAACCCCCACCCTGGTGCAAAACAGAACGGAAGGCTTAACGCCACAATGCAGATATACAGTAGAACTTCGATAAATGAATGTTCGGTAAATGAATAATCTCGTATAATGAATAAATTTCTTCGGTCCCGACTTGGGCTAATGAGCTTAACGAATAATCTCGCTTAATGCATTAACGAATAAATATAAATGAAGTATATATAGTCCCTATGTAAATATAAATGAATAATTACTATATTTCAAACAATATATTTTTATTTATATAATATATCATCTAAAGTTGAAAAATGCATCTAAACGGAAGGCTTAACGCCACAATGCAGATATACAGTAGAACTTCGATAAATGAATGTTCGGTAAATGAATAATCTCGTATAATGAATAAATTTCTTCGGTCCCGACTTGGGCTAATGAGCTTAACGAATAATCTCGCTTAATGCATTAACGAATAAATATAAATGAAGTATATATAGTCCCTATGTAAATATAAATGAATAATTACTATATTTCAAACAATATATTTTTATTTATATAATATATTATGTGTACATTTCATCCATTGAATAATTTTCAAGCACATTAATAAGTCATATTTTTTTGAAAAATGCATCTAAAGTTGATTGCTTTTTTCCTCCCCCAAATTGTATCTTATCCTTGATTTTGTGTAAAGCATGCACCACTTCTGGAATATTTTGATCTAGAAATCTAAAACCATGCATGTAATTAAAGTTTAAGTTCTAAATACATTTGAATTTAATACAAAATTATGTAATAAGAAAACTAAAATTATCATATAAATGAATTATTATTCATTTTTCGATAAATAAATATTTTATTCATTAATCGATAAATAAATAATCTCGCTAAACGAATATTTTTTTGTGGTCCCAAAGGTATTCATTTATCGAGGTTCTACTGTAACCCTATAACAGAAATAGTGTAATTCTAATGCTATATAAATACCAAATAATTTTTTAAATTCCAAAATCCCAAACAGCAACAATAATTCTATTATATAGAAAAATATCCAAAATAAAATACAACGTTTACATTTCCAAATTCCAGCAACTAACTAAGTATCCAAAGACAATATCTCAAATAGTCTATTACACTGTTTAAAGATAAGCCAATAACAGTTTATAATTCCAAATCTAGCATAGTTCGAAAAAAATACTAAATGTCTAAATAATATAAAATATACAGATGCCATAAGCATGCTTGTGCTCCATATGTGATAGTCATCTCCTAATCGATCGATATACCTATACCCATTCAGAGATTTCCACATAACAGAAGAAATAGAAAAAAAAGAGAGAAGAAAGTACAACGTTAGACTATAAACTCTAGTTAGCAAGTCAAGTTCCAAACAGCCACACACAATGCCTCTAGACTCGGGTCTAACATGTAGGAGCACAAAATGCAAGGCTCTATGAGGTCTCTAGAACTCCCTATAGCAGAGATCACATCATTCATGCTACAACCAGCATATTATGAATTTATCTATTTTACTTGAAGGCTCCTGTATCAATTTCAGTTTGAAATTTTTAGAATTATCTAGCATTTTCTGTGTAATTTATAAACACAGCAGCGATAGACAACATACAAATTACGTGTTCACTTTGTTATTGCCAATTCAATCATCAGCCAATTATTTAACAGCCTTTACGAATGTCAGATTAAGTAAACAAATACCACAAAATGATCAAACAACATACATTATCCAGTTTAGTCTAAATTTTCGGATTATGCCCAAGTAGCAATACAGAGAAAGCGGGAAAATAGTTCAGAAACATATATATGGCCGGAGCCCTTGTATGGCCAAAGCCGATCACATATAAATTTACATTTCAAGTTGTTTAATTTTTATCACTACGAGGTACCTCTATCCCTAGGCATACCATGGATTCTACTATAGGCTATCCTAAGGGTATTTATTCGTTATCCAGTTTTATTATTTAACGTATCAGTGAACTTCGTTCAGCCAATCAGTTTATAATAATCTATCCAGATATTGTATCCGGATTTTTCAGTTTAATAACTAATTACAATAATTCATGAATATCAGATCAATCAACATAAGGTTCATCCTAAATAGCAATCTAGGGTTCCAACCATTCATGACATAAAATCAACAAAAGAGAAAATATGCAATAAAGACAATCAACAAACAACATGCAATTTGTAGGACACTAAACGAGGTATTAACCTATCCTCCGACGAACACGCAATCGACAGAACGTTCACTCCTCGTCTTGAATCACGACCTCTGTTGCGTCTTCCGCTAAAAACCAAAAGACCCAAATCGAGAGTGAGTATCAGAATGGAAAACCCCACGGACAACGACGATGATCTCAAATTAGAAACCCTAAAGCTCCAAAACTCGATTCCTAAAACCATAACAACTTACCATGACGGACACGACAACAGAACCGAATCTACTATCTTTTTTTAGGACCACAAATTGAACTCGCTCAAATTGACGACTTTGCTCTCAAAATCCTCTCCCTCTCTCGGAATTCCACTTTAATTCACACAAAGGCACAAATCTGATTTCCTAGAGTTACAACTTAGTTTATAAACTCGTGAGCAATTCCCAATACCCCCTATAAGATTAGAAAATTCTAATGACAGACACAAGAAGGTTAAATGACACAAAACCGCTATAGTTCGTTTGACTGGGACGCTGATGACCCTAGTCCATGGGAATGGCAAAGGCAAATCCCAAATTCGGAGAAATATATAATATTACTGCTTGACAAGATTTAAAATAACATATGACATTTCTGTAGTGTGAAGGAAACCAAAATAAAATAAAAATCCTGCCGGATTCAAGGACCCGAGAACTGGCAAAAACAGAAAAAGTCAGAATTGTCCCCTAAAATAATTCGATTTGGGCCAGTTAACTGTGCAACAGGGTCTTCGACATCTTGTTGCCAGCTGAAAGTTGTTCGTCTCGCAATTTCCTTTTAAGAAAGCTATTGCATGCCCCAAACGGACAAGAAATGAATTCTTTAGGCCTTTCACAAGTTGCCTCAGAACGATCCGCATCCTAAAATATGTCGAATTAACCCCTTAACCAACTAGACCCAAATTCCGTTCGTGAAAGTGTCTATGAAAGACATCACATCAGTATCCCCAAGGTCCGCTCTAATATTCCTCTTTTTATTTTTACAGGTTACCTTTATATTGGATTGATTCACAATTATCACGGTAATTTGGTTCCGCCAGACCGGATGTGACTATAGTGTTGGAACCACTGCAAGGTGGTTGAGTGAAAAAATGTGTATTAATGAACATCTTCAATGATATGAGATGTTTGATCTATACCTCTCCCTCCCTATTTCTCTCTCCTTCTCAATTCATACCTAATAAATTAGGTATAAAAGTACAATTTGTTTGTAATAAAGCCACAAGTTAATACTTTTAAATATATATATATTTACAGGTAAATATTAATTAATTCATTTATTTCTTTATTGAAGAGAGTGAATTATAATTGCATGGTATATAATTATATATATTTTTCTCCAGTTAATTTGTTCTGAGCGTGTTTAGTGTAAATAAATGTTGTTTAATTCTCTTGTAAATCTACAATAATGTCATTATTATTATTATTATTATTATTATTATTATTTTAATTCATAGTTTTTGTAATCAATTTTATTTCTTGATATTTGTCTCATATTTTTAATTATTAATTATTATTTTCAATGAATATTATAAAAGAATAATGATAAAGTTATGACCATCATGTTTTATTACTTCTAATGGACCCATTCTAACGTAAGGATACTGAATCTTTGGCCTTAGGGATCCCTTGACATTTACTATCGAAAGAAAGCACATTTTACCTTTGCGCCTTATTATTATATCTCGATAAGGCGTTGGCGATCTGTCTGCTATGGTCAAAGACATTGTGTTCAATCTTTTGATCGTATCTTTGGGAAATAGATATGTTGTGACTAGAAACAGATTAATATATTCGATTCTAGGTATTCGATTTCTATCCATTCGATTGTAGGTATCTAGAATCTTCCAAATCTTATAGTTTCCATCTAGTCAGAGTAATAACTATCTAGCAAACTAACAACCATAACAGACCCATTTACCTATGTAAGTGGGAACCAGCTTGGTTTCTCGCTAGAATCAGTTATCTTCTAACAAACCCACTGGCCACCTTTGAAGGTATTCCCTATAAAAGGGGTCTCATCAACATATACAGTCTCTAGACACTCAGCGAACAAATCCATCAATCATTTTCATCCTCCTGATTACTCTTAAAAAACCTTAAACCCCTAAACTCTTATCTTATTGAAGAAGAAGAGACCTCACACTCGAAGGGGTTCAACCTTACTCCAAATTTGGCCCCAACTGTTTGGCGGCCATCATGAGGCATCTCTTACTCCAATGAACCCATGGTCCTAAGATCGCCATCTTGCGTATAGTCACATCCAATCTCCGATATCCGCTCCTTTGTACCCTGGTTGAAGATTTGAATTTAGAAATCTTGACGAGTTTAAGATGCCGATAAAGTGAGATTTCATTGAATTTGGATCTAACAAGGTCTCTCTAATGGTTACCAGCGATGAGTTTTCGAAATAAACGTTGAATTTCGCTTGTTTTTTTACGACAAGAATGCTTACTATTTATAATGCTTATGATAAATTTTACACTCTCACGGATGTCGATCAGTTCACGCTTATGCTGCTTACTATTTATAATAAGTCAAGGTGTCGATAAATTTCAAATCCGATGTATAACATCAAAGGTCATCGATTAGGTGACCATCGTGACTGCCTTTCCGCCGACATTGAATTTGTTCTATGAAGCACAGGATAAGTCGTACGTCAAATGTATCGGTAGTGTACATGGTTGTGATGTGTTGTTTTACATCTTCAACTTCTTGAAAGACATCATGTTTTTCACTTTTATTGTTCTTATCGGTTATTGCTAATATTGCACGAAGTTATGGTCGATGAGATTGGACCTTATGGTCAAGCTAGATTACATAGAAGCAGGTATTTTTACTATTCCCTCCGTTTCTAAATATAAGACGTTTTAGACTTGGGCACAATTATTAAGAAAGTATATAAAAAGTCTTATTAACCCTCATTTCTCTTTCCATCTCTCTCCAACTCACCTATCATTGTTTTTGTTTCAAAATAAAGGTAAGGGTAATTTTGGAAGATATGTCAAATCCATACCTTTGAAATTGTAAACGACTTATATTTTGAAATGTGAAAAAAACTCTAAAATGACCTATATTTTGAAACGGAGAGAGTAGTAATATCGTCAATTTTTGTGTTGTCTTGTTCTCGATTGTTTGGTCAATCAAAAACCTCCGTGACATAGCTATGACAGACGCCAAAGCGGTTGTGAATTTGATGAAATTGACTTTACCTGGACAGTATTGCATTACTATTATATGTTACATTTACTTTACATGTGTAGTTATTTACATATTAGAGATGATCACTTCTGGTAACTATCTATAGACAGGGTTAGTCATCGGAGAGTTGGCTACTTTGGCGTTTTATGTTTTTGTAGGATATAAGTTCAAATCGGATGTGTATAATCCTTATTTTGTGGTAGATGATTTAAACAAGGAGTGGGATTTTGAGTTTGAAGTTTTATAAATAGTTTACAAATTAAATGTAAGATCCATCCTGCCCACTAGTTTTCGTTCAACTGCTCTCATTTTTAAAAGTGGAATTAGAGGTGAACACTTCTATACTTTTTTTTTCTTTTTTGTACACTTATGTGAATCTTATTATATCATTTGCAAGTACCAATCTTAATACATAAATAATGGGTTTCTACCTTGTTGGACATGATATTTGAGCATAATTATTTCCAATCAAGTGAAATAAGCTATATTGTTTCTGAATTAGATAGTTAATGTAAATTACAATGTCAATAATAGATTAGTAGTATATTAAAGAGTCATCAATATACAAATTTGTTCATGGGATAATAGTTCTTACACTCCGTCGTGTATTTAATGTTTGTGTAATGAAGCATATATGATTAATATACGAATTGCATAGAAATGTTAGATTGAGTTTAGTTATGGATTTTGATTTGTCAATAGTGTAGTTTTAGTTTCTCCCATAGTTTTTATGATTCGAATTATAACATAGCGCTGATCACCTCATGCAAAGAAGACCAGCTTATATACCTTAATTTCTAATGTTGATGCATGTTATATTCAATGTCTTGTGCAATGGATGTAAATTTTCATCAACTGCAACTATTGGAAACTCGCATTTGGTGTAAGAGCATCTCCACTGGAATGTGGGTGTCAGATGATGTGTCCATATAAAATATAAATCGTAAATGATTATGTGGCAAAAGTTTTATTGATAGACATTATAGTTTAAAAATAGTCATGTAGTGGTCACCGTCTATCACTCTTTCTTTTTTATTTTAATAGAAATTTAATTAAAATTAAACTCTTTTATTATTATAATAAAAAGAATTTTAAACACATTAAAAATCTAATTAAATAATTTTAAAAAGCAGAGTCAGCATGTCTATTTGACCTTCTAAAATAGAAGGTCTGATGGACAATGTGTATTTTAAAATTTGCCACGTCAGCTGGACCTTCAAAATAGACGGTACAATTCGAGCTTTATTTTTTAAAATATTGTCCATATAGGTGATGTGGCCGTGGAGAAATTGCAAATAAACATACCACTGGAGATGCTCTAATATTTTGTAGAGATGCAACTTATCACTTGCCATTTTTTAGTGCAAGTCACTTAAGTCGTGTTTAGCTAGTTTGTCTCATCATGTCAAATTGTTATAACTTTATTGATTACTAACTTGGTTTCTCTAAAACCCTATATATATATATATTACATTATTCGGTAGCTCGATTAGCTTTTTACCCTGAAAAATATGAGCCATATATTTCGAGAGTAGGGTGGTTAATTGCTGGACCTAAGGCTGGACATGAGTCAGGCCGGCTTGTGGGCCGCTCGTGAATCGATTTGGTAATTGTTCAATAAGTTTTATTCCTGAGCTAGTGAGTGAAGCTTGAGCTTTAATTTTTAGTTTGATTATTAAATGAGTTGAGTTTGAGTTTGGATGTATTCGACTCGTTGGCTCATGAGCTAGTTCGATAAATTTTATTAATTAAAATTATAAAATATAACACACATATAGATATATAAATAAAAAATAAAAGTAAATAAAATATAATTCACTTTAGCAATCAAATTTGGATGCGTATTCACATAATTTATATTAAAAATAAAAATAAAAATCTATAAATTAATGTACTATAAAAATATAATTTATATTATCAAGTGTCTCTTTCTTCAAAATTAAATATTATTTAAAATTAATTATATGAAATTAGTAAAGTTATCAAGTTACTTTATCGAGTTTCAGCAACTCGTGATTTTTAAGTGAGTTGAGCTTGAGTTTGAAAAACAAACTCGTTATTTAATCAAGTCAAGCTCGAGCCAAATAAAAATTAAACAAGTCGAGCGGAGTTAGGGCCTAAATTGACTCATGTCCATCCCTAGCTGGACCCATTCTTATGTAAGGATACTTAACCTTTGGCCTTGGGGACCCCTATTAGTGGCCGAAGGAAAGGACCTTTTACCATTGGGCTCTATCATCTTGTTTCGGTAAAGGCCCTGGCGACCCGTCTGCTATGGTGGAAGACATTGGGTTTGATCTTATGGTCACATCCTTAGGAACCAGACACGTTATGATCGAAGAAGATCAATATATTAAGGCCCTGGTATTTGACCCCTATCCGTTCGACTACAAGTATCTAGAATCTTCAAGATCTTATAGTCCTCATCTAGTCATTACCCTAACTACCTAAAAGACTAAAAACCCTAATGGGCCCACCTACGACTAAAGACCCTAATGGGCCCACCTACGACTAAAGACCCTAATGGGCCCACCTACCCACGCAAGTGGAATACAATCTGGATTCAAACTAGAACCAGTTATCTTTTACCAAACCACTAACAATCTTTAGAGGTATTCACTATATTAAAAGGGTCTCGTCAGCATATGCGATCACTTGACACTTAGCGAACAAACCCACTGATCATCTTTATCCTCCAAATTACTCTTTAAAAAATCCTAAACCTCCAAACTCATACCTCATTTAAGGAGTAGAGACCTCACACTCGAACGGGTTCAACCTTGCCACCAAATTCGGCTCCAACAACTTCTATTCTTTTTTTTCCTTGAAATTGACACCCGCAACTCAACTCTATGGATTCAATATACTCGTTCCAATAATTTGTTAATATTAATTAATTTTTTTTTTTACTTATTTTAGTAATTTATATTTTAATAGATTTTGGTATATAAGAAGTGTACATTTGGATCACATTCTAAATAGAACACATGAGTTTTCGTCAAAAATAATTTTTTTTATAATTAAATTAATATGTAATGTAGAAAAAAATATCATTTTGAATCATATTTTTAAAATTACTAAAAATTTTCAACCCTGATTAAATAATATATATTATAACGTTTAACCCCCGACTAGGTCAAGGCCGTAACGAGTGGTCTAAATTGCTACATTAATAATACAATTACAATTACAATTTCCTTTCTCGAATGCTTAACAATGAACCAATTACAAATACCAAATGATCCATTCAATCATTATATGAAATACTCGTTAGTACTTTAGTAAAATAGGTTTTACAATGTCTATACATTACTAAGAGCCCAAACTAGGACATTAGGCAAAAGAGGCCCTAGCTTAGGTTTCAACATTCCTAGTTATCATTGGAAAAGTTGACAAAAGATTAAATATTTACACAAGTTTTTAAGTAAGTCGAATATACAATGATATTTCAAAAACAAATGATGAATGGTGCATGTCATGATAAAATCTCATCAAAAATCGTCATACCCTTCGATAGCTATGCTCGATCACATGTGGTTACCATTTAGGTACAAAAGAAAACAAACAAACAAAAATGAAAGGAAAAGGGCTAAATGCCTAATTCACAATCTCATACCCTAACATAGACATATAATATGCTCTTACCTCAGTTAGAATGAACGAACAAATAAATGCAACTATCAGACCTTCTAAAGTTCGCTAAGTTCAAAGAAATCAATCAAAAATAACATTCCTATACAATTACACACATATATGCATGTATTAAACATGATACGAATCCATTTTATAACTTATCCAGTTAATCTCACATGAAAGAATGCATAAATATAGGTTACTTGTTTCGCAAGTAACAACCATTATTATTTTCCAAACTCCGAATTAAATCGAAAAATGATTACTGTAGGCACTAGATTAAATATTAGGGGTAAAATAGTTAAAACAATGGGCTATACCAAACCCAAATGAACCCAAATAATGCATTTTTAAAATTAAACAAACAAGCACAGGTGACTTGCTTGGCAATATAGCCGCATGGGTTTTAAGAAATCTGAAATTTGTGTGTGCCAACATGTTTTGCTACATACTACTAAAAATCAAAATTTAAACACTAGATGACTTGTTTAGCAGCATGCATATTGCCAAGCTAGTCGTATAGGTTTGTAAATTAAACTCTCAAGGTTCTAGGAAATTAGCTAGTTGTGAGGCATGTCGTCTGGCACCATGGACCTAAAACTCAATATTTTTGAATTCCAGCAATCCTAGTTGGTTTTTTGAGAAAATTACTCATTTAAAAAATATGTTTAAATTGACCCAAATATCCAATCAAAACGCATACACATTGACAACCTATATCAAACATCAAATACAATCAATCCAAACCAAAATTAACCCATCCATTTAGGCAAACAAAACTAAACAATTAGCTTGCCTTTCCAACTTTTTACAACAGAGCAAACCACAAAAGTCAAAATTCCAAGTTCTTGTCCAATTTACCCTTCCATTACAAATTCCATCACTATCAAAAGTTACTAACTAAATTTATTACAAGTTGAATAACCATATTTCAATATTATTTCACTAAGTGCCGTTTGTTTTTTCTGACTTAAATCTGAATGTCACTTAACACTTAAATTTAGTGGTTTAACTTATATTTTAAAATGGATGTAGTATTTAATATATTAATAATAATATAAATATCATATTGTTCAATTAATTTAGTTAGTAATTATATCTAGGAATAAAAATTATATCCATGTACTCACGTACCCGCTTACCTCCGGATCCGCTCACCATGAGTAGATATAGATATATTCATTAAAGTTAGTAGTGAACCATGAACCTTGAACAAGTGTTCTAATACAGATATCCATGTTCTAATGCACATAAGCATAAGTAAGAAGCAATCATGAACTAGTCCTCTGATACCAACAATTCCAGCATCCAACCTCACAATCAGAGGACCCGAAGCGTGAAGGTGGAACGCCACATCAACACATACTCATATTCATATATACTTATATCTTATACTTGTACACATACACATATAAACAAGTATAAAGTCAATCAGAATATGCCTGGATAAAATATTACTTATTTCATTCTTACTATAAGTTTGGAATTCAAAATACAATATACATATGATATCAAACTCGGATCACATCACGAAACTAAACTTAATGTTCAACTTGTCAGTAAGAAAGTAAATAAGTTGACAAAAAAAAATATTTATAAATGCATGTTCACAAAAAATATACAAATAAAGGTAAAAAGAGGTCAATCGATGCTATGAATGCATGCTCTATGTCGGAAAGTCCCATGGAACTCTAATGTTTGAAAAAAAATACTTGGACATAATTGACGTCGAAAAGAGAAAATAAAAGGAAAAATATGAGAGAAAATTGTTAGGCTATTGATGCTTAGCTAACACCTTCATACTCAAACTACCACACACAACATGTGTCTTTAAGTTAAATTAATGTACAAATACAAAAATGCATCTTGCGTGAATCCAACATCCAACCCTTAATCAAACAAGAACAATTGAAAAACAAGAACAATTGAAAATAATAATTTTCATTAAATAAGTTTTAGATGTAAAATGTAAGGTGGAACTAGAAGTACTTCAACCCATGAAAGTACAGTGGTTGGTGTATACTAAACAAGGATTGTTCACTTACGAGTAACAGCTCCAGCTTGTTTACGAATTTATCCACCTTGGGATGACGATCCACTTACGGGCCCGGAGCATTCTTGTAGTGTTAGGAGGTCCAGCTTGAAACTTTGGTCCACATTGTGTTTTTCATTTTCAAGTATATTATTTGTTTTTGGACAATGACATAGTAATTGGATAACTTGATGATTGACAAAATTGATGTTAAATTGTATGAATTAACTAAAAGTGACTAATTGAAGGATGATATCCTAATGATGAATCATACACATACTTGGTTACGTAATTAAGATGTTTGAGATGAGTAATTTTTGGTTAAATTGGTTAGAAGGTGACTTAGGTCCCGTTTGTTTTTTTCACTTAAAACTTAATGACACTTAAATTAAATGCTAAATGTAGAAAGTATTAATCCAATCAAGATCTTCATGGATTTCTTTTTAATATTTTACTTAACTTAAAATAAGTCATCTTCGTATAATTTTACCATTTTAGCCCTACGACATCTTTTATTGGTAACGATATATATATTTTTAAATATAAAATACTCACGGATATTTTTATAATTTAAAACTTAAAAGTAAAATTATATAATAATAATAATAATAACTTATTCTATATCATTTTTTTCTTTTACTAACGGTAATCTATTAAAATGTTTATAGTTGTTTGTTTTTTCATATGATAACCAACTAAAAATAAGTAATTATCTTGTCAATTTACAATTTTTTCCATTTATCAATTTTTTTTAAAAATAAATTATATTTTATAAATCAATAACTTTATTTATTAATTTTTAATACATAAACACATATTATTATAATTCATATAAATATTTATCTTTAATAATTATTTTTATCTTTGTGAACTTAAATAAAATAAATATAAATAATAAAAATAAATTATGAAATATAAATTATATATATATATATATATATAAAAGGTATGAACATGTATTAATGTTCATGAAAATTCATAATCATGTATTTATTATTTTCATTGAAATATATCGTCACATGTATTAAAATCTATAGTCACATATACATATGGAAATTGTAATAGTGGAAGTAACATTTAATTATCATCAAATTTATTATTTTTATTAAAATTTAAAATTTAGAATAATTATTATTTGCTTTGAAATATAAAATATAAAATTTATTATTTTATTGAAAATTGCAATCATAAATAAATAAATACATATATATATATATATGAACTTATATAAAGAAATACTCGTTATCAATGAAATATATGCTCATCAAGGACATATATGTAAAAACACTTCATTCATTCAACATTTTCTATTTAGATATAAGTAAAAAAATTTGTCTTAATCATTCAGTTAAAATCACTTAATTTTAGATATTTTTCAAAAAAAAAACACTTAATTTAATATTTTCAAAAAAAAAAAAAAGAAAGATGCCACTATAAGAAAATAGGGCTTCAGTGACAAAAATTTTGTGAGGAAAAATTTTCGTCACTAATTGTGACGGATTTGTGAAGGTTTTTTGACGAAAATTTTGAAATACCTAGTTAATATGACAGTGTCGAATTTATGACGAAAAATTCCATCACAGATAGTTCCATCACAAATTCGTCACAAAATTGTGACGGATTTGTGTCAAACACATTTTGAGTAATATAAATGATGGATATTTTACGGACAATCTGTTCATCAGAAATATACCATCACAAATCCGTCACAAATGTTATGAATTTCCAATACCCTCATAAATCCGTCACAAATTATCAATTCTTAATGCCTTGACAAATTTGTCTTGAACTTGTATATTTTCTCAATTCAGTCAGAAATTCGTAACTATATTATTCCTTAAAAAAATAGTGATTTTACAATATTGTTATGACATTTTAAAAAATATGTTGTATTTTTCAATCGTTACATTATTTATATTAAAAATATCGTAAATAGTAATATATAAATTAATAAGTGAAGTAGTATTAAAACAATATCGTAAATGTTATAAATAGGATAATTTTCAAATATTATTTAAAAATTAATAAATTAAATATATTTTTAAAAATATATCGTATTTATCAATAATTACTGGTTTTAAAAATCAATTTTGAGTCCGTATAAAAAGCTGCTATTAATTTATCGTAAAAGTACTAGATATTAGCAATTTCTACAAGACTCCTTATTGATTTTTTTTTTTCTATTCCTATTAGATTAAACCATTTATTTATTTTTCTTCTAATTATTCCCTAAAATGCTTATGTTAAAATTAATGATGGTATATAAATTTATACAAATATCAATAAATTTGTGTTTCTATTTAATTTAGAAAAATTAAAAAGTGAAGTAGCATTCAAAAAAATATATCGTAATTGTTATAAATAGGATAATTTTTAAATATTATTTAAAAATTAATAAATGAAATATCATTTTTAAAAATATATCATATTTATCAATAATGACTGGTTTTAAAAGTCAATTTTGAATCCGTTTAAAAGTTGCTATTAATTAGCTGTAAAAAATACTAAATATTAGCAATTTCTACTAGACTCCATATCGTTATTTTTCTATTCCTATTAGATTAAACCATTTATTTATTCGTCTTCTAATTATTCCATAAAATGCTAATGTTAAAATTAATGATAGTATATAAATTAATACAAATATTAATAAATTTGTGTTTCCATTTAATTTAGAAATTAAAAAGAGAAGTAGCATTCAAAAAGAAAATATCTCAATGCTTATAAATAAGATAATTTTCAAATATTATATAAAAATTAATAAATTAAATATCATTTTTAAAAATATATCATATTATTTATCAATAATTACTTGTTTTAAAAGTCAATTTTGAATCCGTTTAAAAGTTGCTATTAATTAGCTGTAAAAATACTAAATATTAGAAATTTCTACTAAACTCCATATCGATATTTTATTATTCCTATTAGATTAAACCATTTATTTATTCGTCTTCTAATTATTCCCTAAAATGCTAATGTTAAAAGTAATGATGGTATATAAATTAATACAAATATTAATAAATTTGTGTTTCCATTTAATTTAGAAAAATAAAAAGTAACAATCTAATGTAAATAAATTTACACAAACACGTTAATAAATGACGATCGAAATTCACCAACGTTGGACCATAATTGTACTTGTCAATACATATGTAACTAAATACACCAAACACAAAATCTCACTTCAACTATTCGAACATCACCGTTTCACTCTCAACATCACCAAACACGAACCCAATCACATGACACACCATTCAAACAAAAAAAATAAAAAATACATAAAAATATAACATACATACCTCCATTAAGCCAAAGAACAAGAGAGTTCTGGAGAGGTCAGTCCACTGAAACCTTTCCATTAAGCAAAACAGGCTTGATTCTGAACAAGAAGCCTTTCCATTCCTCGTGAATCAAATCTCCAACGCGATCCATCTAAAGTAAAGTAAAACAGGCTCGATTCACCTCCTCAGACTTCAATTCTGGTTGGATTATTGGCTTTGTCCGTGATGCTTTTGGTGCCCTAACTCTCTAGAAATCTACCACTTCGCTCAGGTTTGTATTCCATTCTTGATTCTAAAACTATGATGCTTTTCTATAGTTTAGTTTTGTTAATTAATGTTGAAGACTATTTTTAGGTCTTGGATTGTTGTTGAAGAATGTTGGGTATTTATGTTGTGAATGTGAATGGTTTTAATTTGGTGTAGATTGTGCTTCTTTATGACGTGGATTATGTGGTGTGAGAGATATGATTTTGGTTTGTGAGGTGATATGAATGTTGTTGATGTCAATCTTTTAGGTGTTTGATTCTCCTTTCTTGTCAATGCTGGTAGGTGGAAGAGCTAAAAAAAATGTTTGGATGCTTAGTCGATTGTTATGCTACTTCACTATTTAGATGCTCTGATAGGTAATGGTTTTAGTTTACGCACTGTTATAGATAGATACTGAATAGTGAACTAATTAGATGCTCTAATTGGTAATGGTTTTAGTCGATTGTTATGCACTATTTAGATGCTCTGATTGGTAATGGTGTTAACATCAAGAATGCTGACAGTATTGTAGAATTGTCTGGAAGCTATATAATTTGCAAACTATATGCATATAATATATCATTGTTGACATCTTCTCATTTTTTGTTTCACTGTCACATGCTATTAGCAAAACAAAGTTTTATATAAATTATAAGGGAAAAGCTATTATTAAGCCTCTTCATCAGGTAAGAATCTAAAAAGTCTTTTATGCTTTCAAACTTTGTGCTTATGAATCTTTTATATAGCTTGGGTATTTTTGAATATGGTTAATTTGAAAAACCACCAAAATTTTGAAACATTTCACTTCTCGCATCTGGTTTTACAAACTTATACCAAACCACCCCCAAAACCACCTAAAATCAAAACCGCCAGTGGTTTTGGTGTGGTGTGGGTGGTTTTTGCATTTTTGAGTGGTTTTTGTATTTGGAGTGATTTTGCTAATTATTTACTTTTAATAATTATTAAATTTTTGGTTTAATAATTTAAATAAAATTTAAATATTTTATTGAATAATTTAAATAATTTTTATTTATATAAACTTAAAATTTTGCTAAACAAAAATAAATTATTATATAGTTTAGTACTTTTTAAATGTTTTGTTTAATAATTTTTAGTAATTTTAGAATTATTTTTTATTTTTAAAATTTACTAAATTAAGAAAAAAAAACTATAGGATAGATTTAATAATTTTTAAATATTTGGTTAAATAATTTTTAATAATTTTTTTTAATTTTAGTTATTTTAATTTACTAAAACCTGCCATAAGAGATTATTTATATAGGTATGTTTGAAAATTTATTAAAAAATTTATATTATTATTATATTATTATATTATAATTTTATAGGTTCTTAAAAATAAATATTAACAAATAAAAAATGTTTAAATTTGAAAAATAATTAAATTATGTTGATATAATTTATATATAGTTATTTTATTATTGAAAAAATAAATATAAAAATAAAACTCAAATTTTTATTAAAAAATATTTAAATTAGATAAGTTTTGGTTGTACGTATAAAGTTAAGGGTTGAAAATAAAAATTATTAAAATTATTCAGCAAATTAAATAAAAAATGTTAAAATTTTTGAACTAGTTGAAGTTTAGTAAAAATAAAAGTTAGAAAGTAAAAGTGAAATTACTAAATTTAATAAATTAAAAATTAAAACTTTCTAAAACTATAAAAAATATATATATATATATTCAAATTATTTAATAAAATAATTCAAATTTACTAAAATTATCAATTCAAAAATTTAAAAATTATTAAACTATTAACTAGCAAAACCACTAAAAATTAATATAAAACCACTAAAAAAAAAAACCACCCACATATCACTGAAACCATTGGTAGTTTTAATTTTGAGTGGTTTTGGGGTGGTTTGGTATAAGTTTGCAATAACAGATGGTAGAAATAAAATATTTCAAAAATTGGGTGGTTTTTTGAAATAGCCCTTTTTGAATATGGGTACTGTGATTTTAATGGGGTTTATTTAGTTTTTTGGAATTTGATTGGTGCTGAACTGTTTTAGAATAGATTAAGAGCTATTTTGCGTATAGAATTGTTGAAAGTTTGGTGTGAATTGTTGAAAGTTTGGTGTGAATTGATAAGGATAAAGTCTGTTAGATTTGAGTTTCAATATGCTGTTGTCAGTTAGTTTTATATCTCTATTTATTTGAATTAGAATTGTTGTGATCAGGATTACATTCTCAGTAAGTGTCTATATAAGACGCTTTGATGTTATCAATAAATCATCAACTTTTCTATATCTATTGAAGTATCTTTATGGTATCAGAGCCACTCTCTAACGAGTCGTAACTTTTCATCTTTTCTCCTCTCTCATTATTATGGCTAACTCTACAGTGACTGTGGTTAATGCCGACAGTACATCTAGCAACCAAACTCACATTGTCCAGTTTAACCCTTCTTCTCAATTACCTATTAAACTTAATGGCAGTTCAAATTTCTTAATCTAGAAAGCACAGTTTTCAATGTTAATGCATGGTCATAACATATTTGGTCATCTGGATGGCTCTCTTCCATCCCCTCCAAAAATAGTTGCTGAAGTAACCAATCCTGCCTACACGTTTTGGTTTCGTCAAGACCAACTCATCCAAAATGCTTTAATTGCATCTGTCAATTCAACAATTGCGTCTACCGTTGCAATTGCTCCCACTTCTAAGCATGCATGGGACTCTCTTTATTTGGCATATGCAAATAAGTCTCAAACTCGCGTGTTTAGCTTACGTGATCAACTCTCTCGATGCACTCGGGATTCTCAATCAGTCGCAGAATATCTTCGGAATATTTGCACCTTATCTGATGAGTTAGCTACTGCTGGTTCTCCTGTATCTAATGAAGAACTCATTGTTAAAATTCTTTCTGGTCTTGGATCGGAATTTCGCGAGATTTCAGCAGCAATTCGAGCTCGTGATTCCACAATCAGCTATGAAGAACTATATGAAAAGCTGATTGATCACGAAGTCTTTCTCAAGCACGATTCACTAAAGCCAACTTCATCTATTACTGCTGCTGTGGCTCAGCGTTCCTCCTCAGTTCCTCATAATCGTAAGTTTCAAGGTCAGTCCAACCATTCACATCAATTTGGGTATAACTCACGCCCATGGCGTTCTTCTTCTCCACGTGCTCCACCTGCTTCTAAGGGTATGAGTCGTCCATGGAGACCACAACAACATTCGACTCCTCAGAATAATGGTGTTCAATGTCAATTATGCAATAGGTATGGTCACATTGCAAGTGTTTGCAGATCACGTTCTCATGATCATATGTAGGCTAAGGTTAATTTCATGAATGTTACTGCACCTTCTCAACCATGGATTATTGATTCGGGTGCTTCACATCATATCACCGGGGATACCTCCAATCTCACATCTGTGCAAGACTACCATGGTTCTAATGATATATCAATGGGAAATGGTAACTCAATTTCAATTTCGCATACGGGTACTGCTCATTTACATAATCTCAAGCACTCATTCAATTTATCAAACACTCTTTGTGCTCCTGCCATCAAAACTAATCTTATTTCCGTTTCCAAATTCTGTCGTGAGAATAACACATCCATTGAATTCTTACCATCTGAATTTCTTGTGAAGAATCTGAGTACGGGGATGGTTTTGGTACGCGGCAGGAGTAGGTCTGGACTTTATGAATGGCCCTCTGGTGCATTGTTACCATCTATTAATGTTGCTACATCCACTGCTACTTTGTCCATCTAGCATCATCGGTTAGGTCACCCTCATCGACGCACTTTGAATACTGTTTTGTCAATATTTTCATTACCAGTTACGAAATCTCCATCTCTTTCATTCTGTAATTCTTGTTGTTCAAATAAAATCCATCGGTTGCCTTTTTCGAATCATACAGTCACCAGTACTCGTCCTCTACATATTCTCTTCAGTGATTTATGGGGTCTTTCCTCTATTAAATCCGTGGACAATAAATCATATTATGCGGTCTTTGTTGATCATTACTCAAAATACATGTGGCTATATACATTACATTCAAAATCAGATGTTCAAAATGTGTTTAAAAGTTTGCAACCACTTCTTGAACGTTACTTTGATCAGAAAATTATATCATTGTACACTGATGGGGGTGGTGAGTTTACAGGGTTGTCCAAATATCTCAGTGATGCTGGCATTGAACATCTTGTATCTCCTCCATACACTCCACAAAGAGTAGCTACTGTTGAGCGACGTCATCGATATATTGTTGAAACTGCCCGAACTTTAATACATCAGGCATCTCTACCGTCTCATTTTTGGTCATTTGCTTGTGAACATGCTGTTTATTTAATTAATCGCCTTCCCACACCTATACTTCAAAACTCCATTCCATATGAAGTGCTCTTTTCCAAGCCACCGACTTATACTTCTATCCGGGTTTTCGATTGTTTATGTTACCCATGGTTAAAAACATACACCACTCACAAACTGGAACCTCGTTCTACGCCATGTGTATATTTGGGTTTCTCTGTTAAGTATCATTGTCACAAATGTTTTGATCATTTTAGTTCCAAATTATTCTTGTCTCGAGATGTTTTATTTTTTGAAAATAATTTTCCATTCACTCATTTATTTTCCAAACTTAAAACATCTGACACTTTTGTACATTGGGAGCTTATTCATGCTTCTTCAGATTCTCCTGTTGCTGTTATTCCATCTAGCTTTGATCCTACCCTACCAGAGGCCATTCCAATTCATGATCACTCTACTACTCCACACAACCTCACTGCTGTTCCAGGTACTTTTCCATCCTCATTTTCCTCTTGTTCATTTACTGATTCACCTGATTCTTCTATATCACCCACCCAAATGTCCTCTCTCATATGCACGCCCATTTTCACACAACCAGTGTCCAACACACAAGCTCCGCCTCTCCACACATCTTCCTCTACTCACACTACAACTTCACAACAAATTTCTAGACCTTCTCACCCAATGGTCACTCGCTCCAAGAATGGTATTTTCACTCCTAAAATTCCATTCAATTGTCATCTACAGGTTACGAAGTCCCAATCTTTACCTTCCACATATAAACAAGCTAGCTCTAACCCTCTTTGGCTTGATGCAATGAAAGATGAGTTTGCTGCCTTAATACGGAATCGAACTTGGGAACTTGTTCCTATGGATCGATCAAAGAATGTGCTTGATTGCAGGTGGTTATTTCGGATAAAGTATCTCCCGGATGGTGGCATTGATCAGTATAAGGCCCACCTCGTGGCTAAGGGTTTTACACAGCGTCCTGGAATTGACTATCATGCTACCTTCAGTCCTGTTGTTAAACCACCTACTGTTCGCCTTGTATTTTCCGTTGCAGTTCAGAATGGCTAGAAACTCAGACAGTTGGATGTCAATAATGCATTTTTGCAAGGACACTTAACAGACGAAGTTTATATGCGCCAACCACCAGGTTTTGAAGACACACAACATCCGAATCATATATGTCGTCTTCATAAAGCCATCTATGGACTCAAACAAGCACCCCTTGCTTGGTACACTGAGCTTCGTCAATATCTTCTCTCGGTTGGGTTTGTTGTCTCACTCTGATAGTTCTCTTTTTATTTTTCATCATCATAATATTCTGGTTTATTTGCTGGTCTATGTCGATAATATAATTGTTACTGGTAACACTCCACATGAAGTTCACACTATTATACAAGGGTTAGCTTCACGTTTTTCCCTTAAAGATTTGGGTCCACTTAATTATTTTTTGGGTGTTCAAGTACAACATCATGGTACAGGACTTCTTCTGTCTCAATCCAAGTATTTGAAAGACTTATTGAAAGATGCTCACATGGCTGGCAACAAAGGGGTTTCTACTCCTATTAGTAATTCCAACTCATTGCATCAAGACAAGGGTAATCCAATCAATGAACAGCAGTATCGTACTATTCTTGGATAATTATAGTATCTGTCTTTCACCCGTCCAGATATTGCCTACTCTGTAAACAAGCTCTCTCAATTTATGCATTGCCCGATGGAGGTTCATTGGCGTGCAATTAAGCGTTTACTTCGTTATCTTCGCCATACTAGTCATCATGGCCTTCACATTCAAGCTCATAAAGATGTCAGGCTTGTAGTCTATTCTGATGCTGATTGGGCTGGGGATCCGACTGATCGTACTTCTACTACAGATTATATTGCATACTTTGGGTCTACACCGATAAGCTGGTCTTCAAAGAAACAAAAGGTTGTCGCTCGTTCTTCAACAGAGGCAGAGTATCGTGCGGTTGCGAGTGTGTGGCTGAATGTAATTGGCTGACAAACCTTTTAGCTGAGCTCAAAGTTCCTCTGCTTCAGGTTCCTAATAACATCAGTACCACATTCTTATGTCAACACCCAGCTTTACATAGCAGAATGAAGCACATTAAAGTGGACTTTCATTTTGTGCGTAATCAAGTTCAAAGTAAACGGATCAAAGTTTTACATCTTCATTCTGCCGATCAGGTTGCTGATATACTTACCAAGTCGTTACCGCTTGCTGCATTTGAGAACTGCTTTCACAAGTTGTCGCTAGTGAATACTACCGTCAACTTGAGGGGGCATGATAAGGATAAAATATGTTAGATTTGAGTTTCAATATATTGTTGTCAGTTAGTTTTATATCTCTATTTATTTGAATTAGAATTGTTGTGATCAGGACTACATTCTCAGTAAGTGTGTCTATATAAGACGCTGTGATGTTATCAATAAATCATCAACTTTCCTATATCTATTGAAGTATTTTTAAATAAGAGCCAAGTTTAATCATCATTAACAACCAAATCTCAGCAAAAACATTTGAAAACAACTCCTACAAATATTGATTAATCAGAACTCTAATTAGCACAAAATACAGTAATCAATTCCAATCTCTTTCTCAGAGTAAAATAATTGTATCTATCAATAATCTATAGCTAATCTAGAACGGAAGAAGAACTGGAAAGTCAATGAAGTCACATCTACAGCCGAACTTGAAATGTTAAATGCTCTGTTTCTTTTCTTAGTAAGCATAAAATTCCAAGCATAAATTATTTTTTATATATATATATTAAATATCTCTATTAATATGTGTGATTGAAATTCAAATAAATAATTTATTATTATCTTATATAATAATATTTTAAATCGTCTAAATTAATTATCTATCTATTTAATAAGTTAATAATGCATTTATTTTATTAGTTACATTCATTTAATATAGACTTTAAAGTTAATTCATTAATTAAATTAACAATATTATTATATAATTAATTTGTATATTTTTTTCTTATTTATTAAAAATTTACGTAAGAAAATTAGATGCAATTTATATGAATAAGATATAATTTAATAATTGTAATAAGAATCTAGCCTTCTATGTGAATTAGACTTTGAAAAAATTTATTTAATATATTTTTTATTATTTATTTCAATGAATATATTCAACATTTTCTAATAGATATGTTAACTGATCAGAGTTGGATGTATCGTCATTTAAATGAATGTGGATACATTAGTGAGGAATTTAAAATCGGCATATAAAGCTTTATTGACTTTGCATTTTCTCAACCCAACATTGCTTAGGGCAGAAAAATAAGATGTCCTTGTTTAAGATGTGATAACTACCACTTCCATACAAGGGATATCGTTTTTGTCCATCTTTGTGCTAAAGGGTTTAAAATCAACTACTTCGTTTGGCATGCCGATGGAGAGTGAGATACAAATACATCATGTAGTATAGAAAATATATCGTGAACAAATATTTCGAACCTATATAGAGAAATTATCATGGATGTTATGGGGTCCGTATGCGATCAATTTAATGATGGGACCACTGAAAGAAGCTTTGGAAGTGAACAACCGAATGAAGGAGCTACAAATTTTTATGAGTTACTACGGGATGCTGATGAAACTCTTTGGGAAGGTATACGAAACATACAAGACTTTCAGCTTTGACACAATTAATGAATTGCAAAGCTAAGTTCAATATGAGTGAGAGATGATACAATCGTAGTTCTAGCTTGGTGAAGGATATGTTACCAGATGGAAAAAAGTTTGAACCAAATTTTTACAGCTCAAAGAGAAAGTTGGCAACACTTGGACTTGGATATAAAAAGATATATGCTTGTGTAAATAGTTGCATCTTATTTTACAAGGAGAATGAAGGGAAGACAACTTGTCATGTATGTGGACATGCTCGTTACAAGCCAAATGATAGAGATTTGAATAGACAAAAGAAAGTTCCTTATAAGGTGTTAAGGTACTTATCATTGGCACCTAGACTTGAAAGATTATTCATGTCGGAGAAGACATCAGAACATATGACATGGCATGCAGAGAATAAGTGTCGAGATGGATTTATGGAACATATTGAGAAGAACGTATTTGAAAATATTTTCTTCACAGTGATGGATGTAAAGGGTAAGAGAAAGGAAAACATCAAAGTGAGAGAAAATTTGGCAAAGTACTGCAAGCGGCCTGAACTTGAATTATCTCAATATAATTGTAGAATGGTCAAACCTAAGGCATCTTTCACACTAAATACTGAACAGCAAATAAATGTTCATATTTGGCTAAAAGAACTTAAACTCCCTGATGATTATGCTTCTAATATATCTCGTTGTGTGAGCATTGATGAAAACTGATTCTTTGGATTCAAAAGTCATGATTGCCATGTGCTCTTAGAGAGGTTGATCGTTGTTGCCTTTCATGTCTTATTACATTTACCTATTAGGAATGCAATTACAGAAATTAGCAATTTCTTCAAGGACATATGCTCTACGATGTTGCGAGTAGATCACATGGAATTGCTTGAAAAGAATATCGTGGAGACTCTATGTCAATTTGAGAAAATATTTCCCCTAGGATTTTTTAATTCATTGGAGCATTTTACTAGTTCATTTAGCTTATGAAGCAAAAGTTGGTGGATCAGTTTAATATCGATGGATGTATCCGTTTGAATCGTAAGAACTTTGTTTTCTATCAAAATAGGTACCTTGATGTTAAGCATTCCTACATAATTATTACATGCTTCATATCCTTTTTTAATTTTAGGTATATGCACCACCTGAAGAAAAAGGTAAAAAAAAATAAAGCATGTGTTGAAGGATCTATTTGTGAGGCATACATCGTAGAGGAGATTTCTTCATTTTGCTCATTTTATTTTGAACCGCATGTACAAACGAAGTTGAGTCAAGTCCTAAGAAATGATGATGGTGGTGATATTGAGTCTTATGGACACCTATCAATTTTTTCCCATCCCGGCCGATTGTGTGGTAGTTTTACTCGAAGATTGTTGTCCGATGATGAGATGGATGCTGCACATATATATATTCTATGGAATACAAAAGAAATTGAGCCATTTATTGAGTAAGTATCACATTTAACATTAAGATAAATTGATGGATATAAGTTCTAATGTTGGAAATTGATTACATTATAGGAAATATGATGAATTTCTCACACAATTAGATCTAACCATCTCTATTGAAGATATTGAAAGGGCCCATGAGAAAAATTTTGCTAATTGGTTAAGGCAATATGTAAGTTGAATAACCATAGTCCATTTTTGTCTAATAATTGTATGACTTATTATCTTTATTTTTTATTTCATAGGTAAAAGGTAATGTGGGCCAAGTAGATACACGAATTGCTGAAATTAGTAAACGGCCTTCGTGTAGAGTAAAAAGTTTCAAAGGATACTTTACAAATGGATTCTTATTTGATGTCTATAAGGGGCGTGGGCGAAAAACTATGAATAGTAGTATTTGCATAAAAAGGAGTTGTTATAATGAATATGAGAAAGACTATTTTGGTACACTGGTTGATATAGTGGAGTTATATTATCCTGGATTACAAAATTATGTTGTTTTATTCAAATGTGAATGGTTTGACACAAAGTGGAATAAAAGTGCATCCTCATCATGAAATGGTTGAAGTTAAGCATAAGTCTAGAATTGCCTCAAATGATCTGTTTGTGTTAGCCGAGCAAGCTCAACAAGTCTATTATATGACTTATCCATCTAGAAATAAAGAAAGGATAGATTGGTGGATTGTATGTAAAACAAAAGCTAGGAAAAGAGTTGATTGTCCTTTAGAAGATTTGGAAATTGAAGATCAAACTACTAATGGATACTATCAAGAGGATGAGATGTCCACACCAATGTTGATTGAACCCACAAATGAACTAGACAATCCAAGCATTCTTGTAGATGGAGAAAACTTTAACTACATTAATGAGGGTGAGGAAGTAAAGAGGCGGATGATGAGGAGAAAGAGGAATATAACACTGATGATATAGAGGAGAATGCATGGGAGGAAACCAAATCAAATAATGATAATGAAAATAATGATGATTCACTTTCTTCTTCTAATGATATGATGGAGTAACTATAGTGTTTTCAATTTTTTTTAGCAATTTTCATGAATAATTATTGAAGTTGTGCTCAATTTTTGAATTTCACCAATCAAATTCAAAATATATGCTATTGAAAGTAACTTATGTTTCATAGTTCCTTCACTGTTAAGTTGTTTCCTTTATTAAGCCCAAAATTCTGATAAAGGTAGGATACTGTCTGGGATTATAAGAAATATGTGATGTTATTATTTGCTTCATTACGCTTGGGTCTAATCACTTTCTTTTTCGGATAAATATGGAAATATTTACCTCTCTTCACCTTTCAAATTTAACTGCATCTTTGTCCACTAGTATGGTGCTGTATATTCTATATTATAGTATATATATATATTGTGAATGAATATATATATAATGTTTTCCTTTCCTGGTTGGCCTGGAGTCATCGACTAGATGTTTATATGCTAAAATATTTCGGAAGTGTTTAGTGGCTGATACAGTGGTTTATATAGCTATGGTTTGTGGTTATGTGTAGAATGGTGAGTTTGAGAGAGAGAGAGATGTGATGAGATTTTATTGTTTTTGTGGATTTTGAATGGGTTGTTGTTTTTGGTTCATGTGGATCAGTTGATTCATGGTTTTGGTGTCAAAATGGGTTGAATGCGTAACCATTTGAGCAATGCAATTATGAATATATCTGTAAGGTGTGGCAAAAAACTGGATGCTATTAAGGTATTTGATGAAATTACTGACCCGGATGTTATATCGAATGAGAGGTCATGAATATGTATGATCTGTAAGGATAATATTTCATGGAATTCTTTGAGTGCAGTGTATTCTGAAAATTCCTTCATTGGCCGAGCTTTTGAGATTTTTAATCTAATGCGTGATATATCATTGAAACCCAATACATATACTCTAGCTAGCATTCTTGAAGTTTTGTCCAATTCAAATTTTCTAAAGGAGGTGATGAAAATTCATTCACATATTGTTAAAGTTGAAATGCTATGGGATGATTCAATGCTTTCTAGCCTGAAAAAGACATATAGGAAGTGCAATAATATATATTATTAAAAATATTCATTCACTTTTCCAGTATATGCATGTGTATAATACACATACTAGACATAATGTAAATCTTGTAGTGTCTTGTTACTAACGTTTGAGTATTTAAATTTTCCTATATATGCATGTAAATTTTCCTATATATGCATGTATAATATTGTAGATATTTTCAGTCGATTCATGTGTATAATATTTGATTTATTGTAGTTCAAAGCGAGTGATATTGAAAGAACACCCATCGTGTGTTGAAGTAGGTGTGTGATGGTGGGATTTTGTGGTGATTGAAAGTATGCCATTTTATTTTATAAAGGGTGTAATGTCCAGTTCCATTCGAGCTATGGTTTAAATTACAACCCCACCCCACTGTGTTTTTCTATTTTTAAAATAATGATAAGGAATGATTGTGCTGGTCATACAATTTAGGTAGCATGTTATATTTTTGTTTATATAAAATTATTTCAGTTTTTATTTTAAGATAAAGTTTAGTAATATAATGTGTTTTTTTCCTTTTATATTTGTTAACCTTCATAATGTTTAAACTTTTTACTTCTTTTTGTTAGATAAATAATGACAAGGGGTGGAGTATCCAGGAAAGGTGTGAGAGGAGGATCAACCATCAAGAGAGGTAATAGGGCCAACATAATGAAAATTTTGACCATTAAAACTAAAGAAGAAATTCAGAAAACACCTTCAAATCCAAGTTCAAGTCCAATCGCAGCGACAGTTGACACACACACACGCCATTACATGGTGAGGATAGCCAAGATGCTTCCCAAGGTTATGAAGAGAATAATGATAGCAATAACACTTCCTTGGGTCAATAATCTTTACGGTCAAAAGGTCTAAATCAAGGGTTTGATGCACCGATTAATGTTGCGGATCGACGACTTATAACATTAATTAATGCTGAAATGTAATCTTCCTTACTATTGGTTTACCTTGATAATTTATTATTCACTTTTTATGTTTGATGTTCAGAATAAATTATTTGCCATTTTTTCAGTTTCACTCTAGTTTTGGTGACTCGTGAGAGAATGGATGAGAGCACCATGGATCCGTTGGAAACATGTGCCAGTAGAAACTCAAAATGAAATGTGGAATGTATTCCATGTAATATTATGCTTATCTAGGAATATATAAGTGTTTTTCTTTTTCTTATATAACATGCATTTTCTTGTATATGATTATTGTTTTATAGGAAAAATTTACTTGGGATCAACCAACAAAGATCATTGAAGATGCATTTTTTAATAAAGCTAAGCAACTTTATTCAAGTTCATTATTCCATGCAAGAATGAAAGTTTTGAAAGACCATGGAATATCTCTTATTAGTGAAACTAAAGGTCTTCGACCGTCATGGATACAAGGAGACTGTTGGGACAAAATTGTAGATTTGTGCGCTAAACAAGATTGGCAAGACAAATCCGAAATTTCTGCTAAAAATTGATAAACTGAAAAGGATGGGTCAATTACTAAGCATACTTGTGGTTCTATCCCTATTGCAGAGCACCGATTAAGACTTGTAAGTTCTAATGTTCAATTACTTTCACTCAAAAAAAAATATCAAAATGATTGAAATTTAGTTTTTCATTTTTGATAGGCGAAAGAGTAGGGTAGAGAATCAACATACTATGAAGTATACAACCATGTACACATGCAAAGGCCAAAGGATAAAGAAAGAATTGGTGATTATGTGGATTACAAGTCAAAGAGACTTTGTGTAAGTTCTAATATATTCAATTTTATTTATTTTTAAATTAATAAGTTTGGACATGATGGAAGTTTAAGTCTTTTGTATTAAGTTTGGATATGATGGAAGTTTAAGTCTTTTGTTTGAGAACTTTGTACTAGTGATATAAAAATATGATAAAATTTGAGTTCAGTATTTTTTTAGGCTTATCTTTCATATACTGTTACATTTGAATAATGTAGACAGAATACAAAATATTTATGAACAAAAAGTATGGCACAGATACTTCCTCTCATCCAGGGTTTGATGCGGAGTCATGGATAAAAGCAACAGGACCACCAAAGAAGGGAAGAGTATATGGATTTGGGACGGGAGAGGATTCTAAGTCAATAATGAAGAGCATTGATTCAGCCTCTTCTGGATTTCTAAATGAGTCTTCATCTGTAGGAACAATAGAGATTAAACGTGTGAGGGAAGAAGTGCGAGAAGAGGTGCACCAATAATTGCAGCAATAAATGCAAGATATTCGGAAGTCAAATATGGAGATGGAAGAACGAATCAAAGTCATAGAAAGAATGATGCTGCAAATGCAACAAGGTGCACAATCTCAGTCTACTAGTTCTCAACCAGAGTAAATGTGATATGGTTGATGTTTTCATTACTTTTATTGTCATGATTAGACATGACTTATTGAATTTCCTTTCTTTTTAGGGATTTGCTGAGAAACTTGACTTATTTCTAGCTATTATTATTGATTTCCTTAATGCTGTTTGGTAGAAAATAGAGATACTTCCAAAGTTATATTTTTCATAGTTTATAAGGCATTTTATAGAATTGCATTGTTGGTAATGCCATATTTTGGTGAAAAATATAAACTATATAAGGATGTTTGTTTTTATGGAACTTTTTTATCGAGTTTATGTTATAATTATTTGTTAAATATTATATATAATTAATTTAGTAATTATATTAAATTGAGATTTTATATTAATTTTTTTAATTAGTGATAAACAGGTACGAAATTAAAATACAGAATATTGTATAAATATTTGATAAGAAATTCGAAAAATAATAATAAACCATCACAAATCCATCACAAATAATCAATCACATTTCCATCACAAATTAGTAATAGTTGAAAATTGCTGACATGATAATCCTATCATAAATCCGACACAAATTTATGGACACAAATCTGTCACAAACAACTTTCGTAACAAATCCATCAGAAAAATTTGTCTCAAATGTGTCTTAAACGTGTCACAAACAACTTCCGTCATAAATCTGTCATAAACAAATTCTGACACAAATCCGTCACAAATACATTCTGTCACAAATCCATCACGAATCCGTAAAAAATTAATATCGTCACAAACACAATATTTCCATCACAAGTCTATCACAACATTGTGACGGAAATATTCATTCTTTTGATTATTTTTTTGTGACGGGGTATTTTAAATTTGTGACGGATTAATTCCGTCATAGAAATCTTTGTGACGGAATTAATCTGCCACGACAAATTTGTGGCGCTGTTTTCAGTGACAAAAATATTTCGTCACAAATCTATCAGAAAATACCATTAGTGATGGAAATCAGGGTTACAGTGACGGAAATTAGGACTACGGTACCGTGCCTCGGATCATCCTAGGGCAAGGGCCGAACATTACAAATGGTATTAGAGCAATCCTGCGACCGCGAGAAGCGTCTGTGGATGGAAGAGCCCAGGACATTCGTCTAGCGGGTAAAGATTCTAGGAATGATATGGGAAAACTACAACAAGGGCGTTGTGTCCTAAGGGTGGTGGATTGTAACACCCCATATTGAGACAGGGTTAAAAGGAATTGAATTGCTACCCATATCACCAATGTGCACATTATTTTTCGGGTGCCCAGAACTTGAGAACTCCAAAGTTAAGCGTGTTTGGCTTGGAACAATCTTGGGATGGGTGACCTTTTGGGAAGTTTGTCCGGAAGCATGCGAGTGATGACAAAGCATTCTGGAAAGCATAATGATGGTCTGTGGGGCTAGTGGTGAGCCTTAACACTGATCATGTAATGAGGCGACGCTCTACCACTGCGCCTCGGGTCATCCAAGGACGGGAGCCGGACATTACAAATGGTATCAAAGTAACCATATGACCGCGAGTGCGCCTGTGGACGGAAGAGCCCAGGACAATTGAATTGCTACCCATATCACCAATGTGCACATTATTTTTCGGGAGCCCAGAACTTGAGAACTCCAAAGTTAAGCGTGCTTGGCTTGGAGCAATCTTAGGATAGGTGACCTTCCAAAAAGTTTGTCCAGAAAGCATGCGAGTGAGGACATAGTATGCTGGAAAGTGTAATGTTGGTCTGTGGGGTTAGTGATCAGCCTTAAGACCGGTTATGAATAACGTGGCACCCTACTACCGCGCTTTAGGTTTATCCGGGGGTAAGGTCAGACGTTATAGAGAAAGCATTTGCCTTGCTTGACAAAAAATAAACCCATGTGTGCCTTGTGAAATCATCAATAAACAACATAAAGTACTTGCTTTAATTCAAAGATGGCACATTCATAGGACCACATAAATTAGTGTGTATGAGCTCCAATTTCATCTTAACTTTAAATGCAATACCTTTAGCAAATGGTTTTTTATGAACTTTTCCTAATTGACATGAACTAGTCTCTAGAAGATATTTAACCATATTAGCTTTCAAATAATTCAATGAGGATGCACTGAAATGACCTAGTCTCTTATGCCATAAACTAGATGCTTCTGTTTGTGTAATTAGACCAAAATGCTTAATGTTTTCTAACCTCATAGGAAAACTATTATTGCTCATTTCTACTCTAACAACTTCACTCCCATATTTTAAGCCAATATATATCGTTTAAGAAATAGGTTTTTCTAAAAAAAAAATAATAATAAAATATAATCATTTTAAGCAAATTTCTTTCTAGGTTAAAAATATATATCGTTCTCTTCTCTCATATTTTTTTTTCCAAATTGTATATCGTGGTTGTAATTTTTATATAAATAATTCAAAAAAAAATTAATCTAATATTTTTTTTCTGCACAATCGAATTGTTTCAACACTTTTATATATATATATATATATATATATATATATATATATTGCTATTTCAAATATATTTAGAAATTAGAAATGATCCTGAAGTTTTGAAGAATATTGTTTCAAGAGTTAAATTGAAGTTCTAGATGTGTTCACTTGAACAATCTACCTGAAAAACTAATTTAATTTTTTAATTATTTTTTATATTACAACTAAGTTATGTTAAATTACTATGTGTATGTTAACTGATCAATTTTTTAAAAAAAATTGAAATGTAGAATATGGAGGGCTATGCGGGTTAAACTCAAGCTTGCAGAATTTTTGAAAATTTTATTATTATTATTATTATTATTATTATTATTATTATTTAAAATTATGCATAATTTATTTGTAAGGTTACGAAGCTTTTAAACTTATTTTCTTTATCTAGACATCAAGTTTAAGTTTATTAGTGAAGTTTTTGGAGTTTGTTAGTACGCAATTTGAGAACTAATTTAACTAATTGATAATAGTAATTGAGAATATTAATAACTTTCTCATATGTATAGGTTTGTTTTATTTTTGGAATGATTGTTTTGTAAATATAAATTTGACAAACGGTGATTTCACAAAAAGTTTTTTAATCATAAGATTAACTGTGAAAAGTTTGATTATTTTCCCAAAACTGGTATCTAAACCGTACCTGAATAACCAGTACTATTGGAACCAGAACCGGTAACGGAACAGCACCGGAACCGGTACTGGTTCTAAGTACTAACGGTACCGATACCGGTTCCTAATAAATAAGGAACCGGTAATTCGGTTCCGGTACCGGTTCTTTCAAGGAACCGATACCAGAACCGGTCCCGCTCACCCCTAATAAGAATTGTACCTCTGCCTGTGGCTTGAACTACATCACCATTTCCAAGCTTCACCTTGGTGTGATCTGACTTGTTTATAGAAATGAAAATAATCTCATCCCTAGCCATATGATTTTTATAGCCACTATCTATATATCATGATGTCTTTATTGTTACAGTCTTGGTCTATGGAGCCACAAATAACTACTTTCTAGCTTGAGATTTATCACCAACATAGTTAGCTTGCTAAGATGGTTGGGTTGCTGAGTTTGGCTTTGTTTGAGCTTACAAAACCTCTCCTTGTGACCCCATTTCTTTTAATAGTAACACTAAAATTGAGGCTTTTATTTGAATCTGCATTCTTTGGACAAATGGTTTGTTCCCTTGCAAGTATCACAAGGTCAAAACTTGCCTCTCTTCATTCATGAGTTTCCTTCATTCTTCACAAGTTGATCTTCAATCTTTTGTTGCTAGACCACTAATTTTTGTGATCTTTACCATCAGTTTTTCCCCCTTTTGTTTTATAAAGAAAACACCTTCAATTTGCTCATCATTTCATATGCAAATCCTTTGCTCTTGAGCCTGCAGTTTGCTCAAAAGTTCTGAAACAGATGGTTCACTCAAATTGCAAGATTCTTCAATGGTAGCCACTTTGGCTTCAAAATTCATAGGTAAGCTTATTAACATCTTCTCTACAACTTTTGCATCATCAATATTCTCACCATACAACCTCATTTGGTTCACCAACTAAGACAACTTTGAGGAGTAGTCCTTCACATTCTCCTTCTCCATTTTAAGCATTTCAAACTCTCTTTTAAGAGTTAAAAGCCTGACAGCTTTCACGTTATCACTTCCTTCATATCTTCCATTCAATTCATCCCAAATCAGCTTCACACTTTCTAGATACACGATGGTTGTAAAGACATCATCTAAAAGAGCCAAATGAAGGCATGTTACAGCCTTATCTTTCTTCTGCTTATTCTCTTCATGATCCTTAATCTAAGCTGTTGTAGGATTTGATCTCAGAGGTTGAACTTCTTTATCCTCATCAACAAACTCACATACCCAAAAGAACTTCAAATAAGACTTCATCTTAACAGCCCATATTTGGTAGTTCTCTCCAGAAAATCTTGGCATTGGGATTGAACCACTGACACTACTTGAAGTTTGATCACTAATAGTGTTTAACTCTCAATCTCAAGTGTTTAGCTCTCATAGAAATCACACACCTCACAGTCCCTTTAAGAAACCGCTTTAATACAACTGTTAGAAACCGAAATGTGAAGGTGGAAATCACAAATAAGTTAAGTTCCACTGATCAATGAATTGTGTTCATCTATCAATGAACTGGTTCAAGAAACACATAAATAAGGAGCAAATAGAGAGAGCCACAGAAATGTGCTTTTTTCTAAAATAACTTCAATAAACTGCAAATCTTTTACAATACTTGCTCTCTACTTCTTCTACAAACAGATAGTCAAATATATGGTATATCACAGCTACTAACTTGGCCATTAACCAAGTGACAAAACATAAACTTAAGAGATGAAACATAAACCCAATAGACAAATATATATGGTCGTCTTTAGGAAATAAGAATGAGCTGCTAAAACAGAAAACTAACAAATATAAAATTGACAACTAAACTAACATCATTTTTTCTCTAAAAGCTTCACACATCAACAAATTCAAAGACACTTGTAAATAGATTTTTTTTTTCTCTAGGGAATGATCTTGTTTATTGTTCTCCCTTTCATCCAAGATGATTGTGTTTTCTTGGTTCAACCGTCTTCAAGCCTGAGCGCTATTCAGATTGCCGTTTTACATGCAGGTTAAGATCTTAATGCATTACTTTGCTCAAATTTGTGTAACGGGATTCAATCATCCAATCCAATATACCCTAAATCAACTCTTAATTAACTAGGTACCCAATAATTTTGGTATAGTCTTATTCAAGGCCTTACCCCTACCCTATCATATCAAATAAAAGTCTTCTCTAATTACATAGACATAAATCAGTTCGTTGCTATCTATCTAAAGTTTTCTATTTAACCCCATTTTTTAAAATAAATCATTATTATATTTGAAATGCAAATAAAGAAATAAAGAGAGACAATGAGAGTAAATTATGACTTGATACTTACTGAACCTATATACCTCGTGGTTGGAGGTTCGAGTCTTAGGAAAAGTGAACAAAACTAGGTAGTGACCTAAGATATCTAGATGTGAAGGGTTAGAGATGGCAATGGATAGGTGATAAGTCTGCGACTTAGAATACTTTCCTCCAGAAAAATTTACACTTTTGTGATGAATTCGAGAGTATTTCTTAATAAACTGATGTTTTTATAAGTGATTTCAGGCTTCTGAGCCTGAGGCATTTTGATGATTTTAGACTGCATGGGAGCTAGAAAGGAGATAGTGGATAGTAGAGAGCTATTGAAAAGATGAGGATGAGAAACTGGGTTAAGAATTGAGTGGGAGAAGTCAAATTCTAGGTCTCCAAAAGAAGGGAAGAAGTGGCGCTCCTAGGCCTCATCCGCGGGCAAAGTCCGCTGCCGACCTGCAGAAGATAGTTGACGGCTAAGAAAAAGGCGTTAGCACGTTCCTCTCGCTGCCGCCAGCCAAAAAAGGCAAGTTGACAACCAAAGAAAGCGGCCCTCACTGTTGCTATTTGCCGCCAATACCCGTTGCAGATGAGTAGGAAAGATTTGACGGCGGATGATGCAACGCTCTCAGCCATTCTTTGTTGCCAATCTCCACTGTAGGGGACATCCCAAGTTGCCAGCAAACGACTCCGATGTGGTGGATAATTTTGTGATTTCATTTATAATCTAAGGGCAGTTTTGTCTTAAAGTTTAGACGAGTATTAAAGAGTTCGATCAACCAAGTTTAGGATATCGAGAGATAGAGGACATCGAGAATATATATATATATATATATATATATAAAGTTGTTTTTAATTTACCCATTAAATTTATTTTATTTAATTTTTAAAATATTAATAAAATGAGGTGATGTGTTTATTTATTTTAACCGATGATTTCATATAATAAATTTAACCCATTTTAGTGAGGTAAAGGGAAGCGGAGAGATAAAATAATAAATGGTTGGTATGTAATAAAAATTCTACTCTAATCCAAACCTACATACAAGGTTAACGAACTCGAGCAGGTGATCGCTCGACATCACGGGAGTAGCGATTATTCGACTATTCGGATCTTACTCAGCGATTAATAATAAACTTAGTTATTGTTGGTCAAATGAGTCAACAAAATACGAAAGCTATATTTTTAATCTTTAATAAATTTTACTATATTCAAATAAGACGTTGATTATCATAAAATAATTTTAATTTCAAATAATTTTTTATACAAAAAATAAATGCAAACATATAATATAATATAATATAATATAATATAATATAATATAATATAATATAATATAAAGCGATAAAAATATTAATTGGACAAAATTGGGACAATTTGATCCAAGTAATTCGAGTAATCGGAAAGACCGAGTACTCCAAATTTGATTTTTTCTACCGATTTTAATATAATCACATCAATGGGACACCGAGCAGCGATTACATAAAGAGGATACTCGGCCGAGCACTGCCTATAACTGGATCTTAATTTTAAAGTTGAATCATGGTTAATAGTACTATGAGAAAAATTTAAGACTTATTACGTATATAAAAATTAAAATTTAAAAAATTATAATAATAATAATAATAATAATATAATAGACATTAGAAATAAACAAACATTAATGAAGCAATTTATAAATTTGTGAATTTAGTTTTATCCTCTAATTTTTATGAATTGGTGGAACCAATTTCATATAAAATATTCCTGGATTCATGGGATTGCTCTTGGTGCAATTCTCAGTTTTAAAGAGAGCACTGGCTGTCATATATACCTTATAATTATACGCTGAGCATCCTTCCTTCTTGATTGTGATGAACTGCAAAAACAAGAGCTAACGAGCTCAGTTGTCAAACCATTAACATCCCGATCTATACTATAATGAACAAGTTGATAAGGCTATGCACTCAAATAAGAATGCAGCAGCCAGCAATGCAACCAAAGAAGAATCCTCAAAACAAATCAAGAAATCACAAGGAGCATACAATACTCGACTCGATAAAACTGAGTTGTCCACTTCAAATTGTCACCCAACGGATCATCAATCCATGATTCTGAAGACTTCTACCTGGTCGAGATCCTTGGCCACCAAAGTATTACCCTTTGTTGCATGAAAAACAAGTCTCATTCCTTCGTCTTGAATTTGATGAGACGTTGAGCTCCTTTAAGAGTGTTTATTTATTCTTTCAATTTTAACAAAAGATCAACTTGTTTTTTCTCCATTGGAAGAAAGCACGTCACAATCTACTTCCATGTACTTACTACCTATTACATAAATTTAAGGAAACAAGAAGACATACTTTATCAAAAGCCAAAACGTAGAATTAATTAATTGAAAAGGACCTTTAAAGTTGATTATTTTTCAACTACTATATGTCTCGGTCTTCAATCTACAACTAACTAACAGATATCAAACATGCTTGCCTGAATAGTATTACGCTTAGAAAAACAGGATATACTGAATCCATAAAAGTTGAGCATCATTGTTTGAATTGCTTCAGAGTGTCCAACAATATCAAGATAGGTCTTGATAGGATAAAGCACCCATAGCACATACTACCATATTGGTCTGTTGCCATAGTCATTGATTACTAAAATTCTGAAATTAAACTCAGTTCGTAAGGGCAATCCTAAAGATAAAACCACCATGAGAAAATAACAGTACAACACCTCAATTTTAGGGAAAAAATCAGCCAACAACTGCTATATATAGCTTGTGACACCCGTGAAACTTCTCTACTCTTAAAGATAAATAGCAAGCTTATCTAGGAGCCTACAGTTTAGCCGAGAACTCCGTAGCTTGGCCGACCAAGTAAAGGCTCCTATCATTTAGCCTCAAAATGAATCTTAGAAGCAATCTAATTCCAATTTACCAATATCATAAATGTAGCTACAGCGAGTTTCTCCATTCTAAGTAGCTCAAGACATTCCTGAGCTGCACTGGTCATTTCAACAGCAATGTAATTAAGTCCAGGGCATGTTGTCGATATAGCAACATCATATTTTGCTTCAAAGAGAATAGTTTACAAATAAGGACCATATATAGTTAAATTGACAAGCATTTGGTATTAAATCAAATATTAAACCTATGTAAAAGCAAGAAATGGATAGAATAGTTCAGCCATTCAGAAGACATATTCATTATTCTAACAAAATAACCAAAAAAAAATAACATTAATAAATCATAATAACAAGCGTGGCTAATCTCAATTTTGAGTTCTGCCACATAGTATGGTGTAAAAGTTGGATCCAATAAATTATGAGAATTTCATGTCAATTATGAATCAAGTCGACGTATAACACGTGAGATTTCAAGAATTCTCTTTTTTGAAACTAACAGCAATTTATTTTAATAACAAATAAATAATTTCAAAAATATCTCCCAAGCTCAAAAATACAGCAAATATACAGTTAACTAAAGTAACGGAAGGCTAATATCAAAACACTCACCAACAATTGCATCTAGATCACCTATTCAGCCATATATCCCTGCAATTTTATTGGAATCCTTAGCCTATTGCTTTTAAAAACTGTTTTAGAATCCATAACAGACTTAAGTTCAACGACATTCTACCTTGTAACTTGTTCAAGAGGAATCAGCTCTTCTTGTTCTCTAATGGCAAAAGGCTTATAGATATTCTTGTCAGCAGTCACATCCTACCACAAGAACAAAATTGAATGAAAGAAAACACAATAATCAATTGGTGATTATAAAAATGCTTTCACTCTGCGTAATTGAAACCTCTGCATACTTGAACAGATTCTTCTCAATATGTGTTCCATTTACTTCTGAGCATCTTCAAAAGCATTGCGGCCAGCTTCATGCTGATATAACCAACAGGGAGATTAAGCAACCATTTTTCTTCAAGCTCCAGCTTGTACTAGCAAAGATACTGTGCAGCAGTTCCAATAATTATTTGACAAGAAAAAAATGACTAATTCTTTCTGAGTTAGAGTGAACCATAAGACTTGGAAAACTTACCAAATGTCAAAACAAAAATGAGGAGAAATTGCTCCATAAAGTTATTTCATTCAAGAGTTGGGGTTTAATGCTTTCAAATAAAAGAAAAACAAATTACAAAAAAATTAAAAATAAAATCGATGTTTTTCTCCGAGAAAAAAGAGTTAGCAGTCTCCCACAAATGAAAAACCCTACATAACTAACAGGGGAATTCAGTGATTTGGAAAAATATGTTGGATAACAATTAAAAATATCTGCATAAACTGCACCTTTCACTCAAAAGCTTGCTCTCTGTGCAAGCAATACCAAGTTTTCCTTTGTGCAAAATCAGTTATTTTTCCCAAGGCTCCAATTCCAAACAATCAATTGCATGTTTCAAACTATGCTTCTCAGTTTCAACTGATTGTAATCAATGAAAGCTAAATCAACATAAATTAACGAATATAAAATATACATCACAAGACGTCAACAACTCAAAAATAAACCAACTTTGCAGTTCTTACTTCTTAGTTTTCCTACTTCTGATACCTACAGATATCTACATGAATAACATGAAGAATACTATTCTTTGCTCACGGCCCAGATCTTGCAGTGTGTGAGGAAAAGTCCTAGTTAATTTGGCATGTTAAGACCTAAATATATGACGTTCATTGCTATTTTAGATTTCCACAATCAAAATATGACTTCAGGTAATATTTCCTTAACTAAACAATCTATAATTACAGGCGTGAATAAAATTATTAATCTTATATTTATAGCTTAGAGACCAATAGACAAATTTATACATATGGTTTCACAAACCGAGGGAAACAATATAACAAAGCATGGATTCAATTCTTTCTTGATGACATTAAAAAAGCATATTCTCCTAGCAAGGTGCGAATTGATAAGGTAAGAGGTCCAAAAGCCTGCATCAGGCAGGCTGTACCAGGACATATGATTCTTCATCCTCATGAGAAAGTTGTTAGCATCTCTTAAAGTTACCTATTAATTGGTGTCATCAGGTTTTCACACTTCTGCATACTGAGCATGAACAAAGTTACCTTTGATGATTATTGCCAGCAACAGGGGTCAAGTAAGCTACAAAAGTACGAGATGTGAAAAGCAAGATCAAGTTTGCTGACAATTAGCTAGTTTTAGAAATCTAAATGCAAGGTTATAATATCAAATTAACAAGACTTTGTGAAGAAACAAGGTAGAAAAAACCCTAGAATAATATCTTATTTTATTTGTACAGCTTACCCCTATTTATATACAAGCTATGCTATTAATTACAAGCTACAAAGGAGGAGATTTGATTTTCTATTCAACACTAGAAAATCATAATCTTCTTAATAAGGAAATAATAAATAAAGAAGAGAAATTTAGGGAATATTAAAGATTCAACACCCCCCCTCAAGCTGCGGAGTAGATGTTCATCACTCCCAGCTTGGAACACAACATGTCGAAAGATGTTCTAGGTAAAGCTTTTGTGAAGATATCTGCTACTTGAATTTTTGAGGGTACATAACTCAATTTAAGTGTCCCCGACTCAAGCTTTTCCTTAATGAAATGTCTATCTAATTCAACGTGCTTAGTCTTGTCGTGATGAACAGGATTCTTAGCTATGTTAATAGCAGCCTGATTGTCACACAGTAACTCCATAGGAGTAGTGGTAGGAGCTTTAATCTCAAACAATAGTCTCTCTAGCCACAATCCTTCACAGACCCCAAGTGCCATAGCTCTGAATTCAGCTTCAGCACTACTACGAGCAACTACATCTTGCTTTTTGCTTCTCCAAGTCACGAGATTTCCCCACACAAAAGTGCAATATCCTGATGTAGATCTTCTATCAACCACTGAACCAGCCCAATCTGCATCTGTACACACTTTAATGTTTCTATTTTCATTCTTTTTAAAACAAATGCCTTGACCTGAAGTCAGCTTTAGGTATTTAGAATCCTCATAACAGCATTCCAATGTTCTTCATTCGGATTGTTCATAAACCGACTTACTAGACTTACCGGAAAGGCGATAACTGGTCGGGTATGAGATAAATAGATTAGTTTTCCAACTAACCTTTGATATCTTCCTTTATCAACTGGAGGAGAGTCCTTTGATAATCCTAATTTCATTGAAGAATCCATTGGTGTATCCGCAGGTTTGCAGTTGGTCATACCAGTCTCCTTGAGCAAATCTATGATGTATTTCCTTTGATTTATATAGATTCCAGCTTTAGATCTAGCAACTTCCATGCCTAGAAAGTATCGTAAGTCCCCAAGGTCTTTGACATCAAATTGAGTTGCCAGAAATGACTTTAGCTGTTGAATTTCATTTTCATCATTTCCTGTCATTACAATGTCATCAACATACACTATAAGCATAGTAATAATACCACCTGCAGAATGTTTTACAAAGAGTGTATGGTCAGCTTGACATTGCATATAACCAAATTTTTTCACAGCTTTTGTGAACCTTTCAAACCAAGCTCGAGGTGATTGTTTCAAACCATACAACGATCTCCTCAACTTGCAAACTTTTCCTTTAAAACTCTCCTCCCAACCAGGAGGACTATCCATGTAAACTTCTTCTAGGCGATCCCCATTCAGAAAAGCATTCTTGATGTCTAATTGATGTAATTTCCAATCAATGTTCACAGCTATAGATAAGAGGACCCTGATTGTATTCATCTTAGCTACTGGAGCAAAGTTCTCTTTGTAGTCAATTCCATAGGTCTGAGTGTACCCTTTAGCGACCAACCTAGCCTTATATCTATCAATACTATCATCTGCCTTATACTTTACTGTGAACACCCATTTACAACCCACTGTTTTCTTACCTTTAGGTAATTCAGTAATCTCCCATGTGTTGTTCTTATGCAATGCCTTTAATTCCTCCAACAAAGCATTTTTCCATTCTGGACATTTCAAGGCATCATGTATATTGGTAGGAATAACAGTAGCAGAAATATTAAGAGCAAATTGCCTATATTTCTCAGATAAATTTGCATAAGAAATATATTTAGACAAAGGATAGAGTGGTCTAGACCTGCACTCCCTTATGGGCTTTCTAATAGCAATTGGACGCTCGTCCCCAATGGATCCATCTTCATTTTCTGAACCTTCATCACAGACTTGTTCAGAGTTGTCAAGAATAGGAACTTGACTCGATTCAGTCGGTTGAACCTGCTGAATTTCAACTTGGTCAATATTTTTCCCTTCAGTCTTACGCCGCCGAGTATACACAATAGTCTCTTTTGGTATGAGTTTTTGAGATATTTTGGGATTTTCTGGATTTGAGGTGTCACTGGAATTTAAAGGTTTTGAGAAGTCAACTGACTTAGAGCCCTCAAGATTTTGATTAGGGTCATTATCAGTGTCTTCCCAAATGTAAGGACTCTGATGTGAAAAAGGATTCCTAGGAATTTCTACCGAAGAGTCAAAGAATTCACTAGTTCCACCATCAAATTGTAATACATCAGACTCTCCTCGACTTTGGGTTGAAGAAAAGAAAGCTTGTTTTTCCACAAAAGTGACATCCAAGGATATTTGAATTCTTCTATTTTGTGGATTATAACACTTGTACCCCTTTTGGTTGTGGGAGTAACCTAAAAATAGACATCTAATTGCCCACGGATCGAGTTTATTCCTATTTGGATTATGATTGTGTAAGAAAACTGTACAATCAAAGACATGAAGAGGTATGCCCGATAGCAACCTAGTATGAGGATATCTCTCTAGCAAAACCTGGGCAGGTGTTTTAAATTTGAGAACGCGAGAAGGTTGCCTATTAATTAGGTGAACCGCTGTTAAAACAGCCTCCCCCCAAAACTGGTTAGGAACCCTCATACTAAATAATAAGGATCTTGCTACCTCTAACAAGTGTCTATTTTTTCCTCTCCGACACCCCATTTTGTTGAGGAGTATTGACACATGATGTTTGGTGTACTATCCCCTCGTTCCATAAATATTCTCTAAGGGTTTGATTCGTAAACTCTTTCCCATTGTCGGTTCTTAAGACTTTGATGGTGGTTTGGAATTGATTTTTTATCAAGGAGTGAAAGATCTTAAACATATTAGTGACTTCAGACTTCTCGTACAATAAGAATACCCACGTTAACCTAGTATGATCATCGATAAAGGATACAAACCATCTAGCCCCATTAATGTTAGAAACCCTAGAAGGACCCCAAACATCACGATGAACTAAAGAGAAAGGTTCGGATTCCCTATAGCAAGGAAGGATGTAAGTATTGCGAGTATGTTTGGAAAGAGTGCAAAAATCACAACGAAAGTCTCTAGGATTTTTATTTCCAAATAAAATAGGGAACAATTTTTGTAGGTACATGACCCCAAACATCACTATGAACTAAAGAGAAAGGTTCGGATTCCCTATAGCAAGGAGGGATGTAAGTATTGCGAGTATGTTTGGAAAGAGTGCAAAAATCACAACGAAAGTCTCTAGGATTTTTATTTCCAAATAAAATAGGGAACAATTTTTGTAGGTACATGAAGTTTAAGTGACCCAATCTATAATGCCACAACATAGTAGCACTATTTTGACTCATCCTAGAGGTAGATAAATTAACTGAAGATAGAGGAACTGTAAAAGAACCATGTGTAACCAGCGACTTATTGACCTTGAGAATATAAAATCCATGTATCAGCTCGGCAACTCCAATCGTCCTCTGCGAGACCAAGTCCTGAAAAACACAGTATGCATGATAGAACTTTGTCAAACATTTTTCATCATGCGTGAGCTTAGATATCGACGGCAAGTTGCAATCCAAATTTGGAACATAAAGAACAGACTTCAATGTCAATTTTTCAGAAACCACAACAGATCCACAACCAGTAACTTTTGAAACTGATCCATCAGCTATTTTAACATATAAATTACCTTGGCATGGTTCAAAGTAATTGAATGCTTTAATATCTCCAGTCATGTGATCGGTTGCCCCCGAATCTATAATCCAAGATCCTGGGGTTTCCTGTTTCACATTCAAAGTAGAGGAATAAGTACCTTTCTTGGCAATGAATCCTGAATTAGCTATTGTAGGACCAGAATTCCAGTTCTGAAATAATTCTTGCATTTGATCAATTTGCTCTTGACTGAATGCTTTAGATTCTGCCTTTGTTGCCTCTGTGGAGACTCCATTAGAACTAGATAAGGAAGACTCAACATGGTCCAAAGGTTTTGACATTTTAAGTTATCAGAGACAGCTCTGATACCATGAAGAAATAGGGTAGAAAAAATCCTAGAATAATATCTTATTTTATTTGTACAGCTTACTCCTATTTATATACAAGCTATGCTATTAATTACAAGGTACAAAGGAGGAGATTTGATTTTCTATTCAACACTAGAAAATCATAATCTTCTTAATAAGGAAATAATAAATAAAGAAGAGAAATTTAGGGAATATTAAAGATTCAACACTTTGATTTTATAAGTCATGAGCTAGTGTGGTTTGCTACATATCACTACTAATTTTTCCAAACCAATACGCCATCCATGCTTTTAAAAATTTTCCTTTCAATCACAAATTAAGCTTCAACATGATACAAATTCTTATAACAAGAGAAAATAAGATCAAACATCATAATTCAATATTTCCCTAATACTTTTCAATTTCACAAGCACAAAAATGAAATGGGCAATAAATAAATAATTAAGAGAAAACTCCACAATCATGCAGGCTGAATTGTAGTATCACTATTGATTAACCACACTTCAATAGACAAAACTAATCAGCAGCTATGAATATTCATACAGATAAGACTAAGAACTACATGGCAAATCATCATTCATAAATATGCTTTCAGAATTAAGTGTTCATAAAAATGTCTGCAACTTACCTAACCTATACCCATTAACAAACAACACCCGGTTTACAATAACCAAAATAAGTAATATTTAATTTGTCAACAATGTGTAGATAAAAAATAAATAGTTAAAAAAATGAAAACAAACAACAACACCTGTATAAAGATTAGTGGATAATAGTAACCTGTAGAATTCTCTTTAATCTCCTCTAGGACTTTCCCCTCATCAAGCAAAAGCTTTTGCAATTTTGGAATACTGTCTTCAAGTTCTCACACTCCTTAGTTAGATTATCAACTTTGAAGAATCCTGCAAGCATAAAGCAAATTCAGACCTAAACAAATAGAATTTCAATTTACCAAGATTTCCCACCACCTTTTAAAGCTTATCTTCAAGTTTCTTGATTTTCTGCTTTGCATGCTTCAAATCTTCCTGGTATTTGATGTCCTGCCTGTCATACTCTTTAAACTCTTTCTTACAAGCGCTCATGTCATTATCAAGTTTCTAATGAAACAACAACCACTTTACCATTCAAATTGACCAAAAAAAAATCAAGTGAAATGTTTAAAGCAGCCACAAAATACAGTGCCATTCATATTATATGTGCAAGACTTTTCCACCAATAAAATGATAAATCTAATATCAGCTAAACATAAATATAATAGATGTTAACAGTAGTACACAACTATTTTCCATCCAACAATGCAATGCCAAAACTCTCAAAGCTCATATATATTAAAATCCCGGGACGATCCATGATGAAAAAATTCAACTACAGTATATACGGCTCTAGAGATTTTGCTTGTTCATTTTGAACTATTAATGGTTAGCCTCAGGGGCATGGGCACTTGCATTAAAACTGTCAAAGCCTCCACTTGCCGGATTGGCCTGATAAGCTGGAGGTGCAGCAAGAGAGGGAGCTCCACTTGAAGAATCAGGTGGTGGAGTACTCCCAGGAGCTGCTGCTGTTGGGTTCACTGCAGGAGGTCTTGGGAGACCATTTAATTGACCGGGTACAGGTGGAGCACCAGGAGGTGCCATAACCGGTGCCATGCCTGGAGGAGGGATATAACCTGTAACAATCATTAGAAACATTCACTTAATAATTCAAACTAATGCAACAGGCTAAAACCATATGCATACATGAACAAGTCCAATGTTTTCAGCAGAAATGTGAGCATATGACATAAATAAGTATATATGTAACATCAGTTTCTCAGCACAGGTTTCACAAGGCTTGGACACAAAGGCATTGAACAACTTCAGAAGGGCGGGTCTCTCAGATAGAATACCACAGCAGAATACAGATTGAATCATTAGAATAGGCCTTTAATTAACTTGAATCATTAGAGACCATTAGAATCCAGTATACAGATTGAATCAACTTTAACTATGAATGTTGGGGAAAATTCCATGAATAATCGCCGTATACATATACAAGGATGGCTCCCCACTGAGAGTAACTAAAAGGGACAGATTAAAGGCTATCAAGATATATGTTACTGTATGAATTGCTACAACCAACAGCTGGAATAGGCCTTACATCATGTCACCAATAAGACATCTGTCAGAACAATAAGAAAAGATGTGGGCAGTGTTTACATGACAAATGCAAGTGCACAAAAATCAGTTCACCAACAGAACCAAGCGTTACAAATAATAAATTATTCACTTCCAACTTACCCGGTGGACCAGGAAATGGTCTTGGCAAAACAGGTGGCCTCATCCCTGGGACTAATGGTGTATTTAACTGACCGCTCCCAGGAATTGGCATAGGAGGTGGTAAAACAGGAAGGCGGGGTCTTTGAGCCATTAAATGTTGACTATAAGCAGCACCAACTTGCTGAAATGCTGCAGCTTGGCCAAGATGTTCCTTGATTCTCTGGTCAATCAGACTTTGGGTTTGTTGTTCCTCAAACTGTTGATAATAACTTCTCACGTTTGCCTGAAATTATGGGCACAATAAGCAGAAAAATTAACACATAAGATATATAAAGTGGTTTGTTGCACCCAGAAAGTACACGTCTAAACTACCTTATGTTTGTAGCCTGCATTGTGTTGTTTTCTAACAGATGGCTGAAAAGATAGCAAGAGAGACGTCAGTTCAATTGAATGTTCATTTTCATGTTCTACAATCACATTGTGATGTGATTCTGACTTCAACATGATAGTAGAAAGCATAATATGTATCGAGAACAAGAGTTGAAGCCTCAACATTTTAAATACAAGAAAAAGGCACATATACATATAAAATACTTTGGCAAGCAATGTACCCTCTTGTTTAAGGTTATATACACTAGCCAAATAATTTGTATGCAGCCATTCGTCGCATAACGGCACACATTTTCAAGACAATAATAAAACAGCACACATTTTCAGGACATAAAATAACAATGTGTAAAAGCAACACTGACGAACACATTGGACACTTGACTTTGTAAGCATATAATCAAATAAGCACAAATTCATTAAATCCAAAAAAATAAAAAAAAAATTTAACCGGTCAAATATAAGAAATACATGTATATTCTTGGAAATGTGGCTCAATATGTTTACCAACAACAATAATTATAATCATGAATGTATAAACAAAAATTGAAATCAAATTAGACACAATTCATTATTAGAATCAACAAAACACAGAAGGACTGCAAGAGGTAAACTTACCGAATCATGAGTCAAGTAAGTGTCACAATAATCACAGTAATACCTGCAAATTTTACAAGATTGATTTAAGTAATTGCCTCAGATTTTTGAGAGCACACAAATTTGAAGAGAAAAATTGAGAAAACATGAAGGATGTACCGAGGCATGGCTTCCCCTAGACTTGGTCCCGGCTTAAAGCAGATAAAATATCAATAAAAAGCAGACACTTCGTCTTCTGCAAAAACTTCAGAAAATCCATCATCAGATTGACTCAGATAGAAAGAAGGGTGTTTCCTAGAATGTTCTAGGAACATAAAATTATACTTGTTCAAATTATTGTATTGGTTTATTTTGGATTTGGCTATCTTACCTCATAGGTAAGGGTACAACTTAACCATAGTCGTTAGAACAAATGAGTTAGTTGAAAGTCTTTAAGAAACTAATCTAGCAACATAGAAAATTCCTTTTATTAGTGTTATTATTATTATTCCAGCATATTGGTGAGCAAGGCGTGTACACCCCTACTTATTTGACCTGCACCGAATCAGACTGGTCCCAGAGAACAATTATGAAAATGATATAAGAGGACAGGAACCTTTTTATTAACATAAGAAACAAGTGATCTGTAATGGATTCAGCAGGAAGCACCAAAATATTAAAAGTAATTAAGATAACTCTTGAATTCACAAAAGCCAGGAGAACACAGTCTCCCTATTACCAAAAGATACACATGTCTTGAAAACATAGCAAAATAATAAGTCCCACTTTCTACCACTAACTTACCACATGCATGATGCACCTACATGTTAGCATATCACAAAATTAGTTTTTAGCAACACTTTTTAACTATTTATCTGATCAATTTCAGCTTCAACACTATAAGACACAGGTAATAACCCAACTAAACCAAGTCCTTTAACTTACAACTCAGCCAAAATCAAAGCTTCCACAACTCAACCATTTAATGAACTAACGTTCCTTGTACATCATGAGTTTATCATATAACTTAGACAAGGCCTAAACACAGTGGTTACTATATCTATCACATCACGTGTCAATTATGCTAACAGGTTGAAACTTTATCAAGACAAAACACATTCTCAATTCAAAATCCAAGTAGAAAAATCTATTCTTGAACCATTTTTATCACAACATATTCACAAACATTTTGTAATACTTCTCCACAACTGACATCCAAAATTTTAACCTTTAAACACACGTTGACTATTTTTGAATACATCCACTAACTAGATTTAGGGAAAGGATAAACACAAATAAATTCTTTTCCAATCACATCATTAGAAGCTTATAAGTCCACTACATTACATATCATCCAAGCACTGATTCCAAACTTTATGCATCAAATCATTCATAACATACATCAACCCACATCATTACGAACTCACTTACTACCATAATGATAAATTACCAACCATATATACTTGAATATCAATTCTACTAATGCCCAAGGAAACCATACATAAATATTCCATCCTTATTAGTTTCCACATTTAAAATTATATTAGCACACATCAATTAACCAACTCTCAATGCATAGCTATCCATTTACATTCAATTCTTTTTCTACTAAATTAGCAAAGCCAAGTATGTAAATTAGCACAATTCAGACAAATAGAGTCTGTCACACTAGTTGCGATCCCATGCACAGACGTTTTAACTCAAAATGACATTTGCCAGCATAACTAAATAACCGAAAAACTCACCAGATGAAATAAGACATTCAATGGTCTCAGTAGTCACTACAGATGTTCATTTGCAAGATTGATTAAGCAGAGTAAGCACAGAAGTAACTGCTCTTTTCCAGTAAACAACAATAACTTTTAAGTTGTGACTACTCCCAATCTATCAGGTCATGAAGCCATTAGAAGTCACCAGACTCCATAAGAAACATCAGAAAAAGTTAACCAAACACAGCAGGGAGAATCTCAGTATGCGAACATAAGTCATCTAAAACAATAACAAACTATGAATAGATGAGCTTTAAACCAAAAAAAAAATAACCCTGCAGTTTATGAAGCTGAGAAGGAAAAACAACTATAATCCTAAATTAAGATAAGGCCAGACATCAATGCAAATTCACAGATACATGAACTATCTGAACTATAGTATAACTATTCAAAAGATAAATGAATGGTAATTTATGTATTCCCATATAAGAAGCAAATGAGTAATTCTTGCATATAGTAGGGCATCAGGAAGAAAAAGAATGACAACCATTCATGATTAAAGCGATACCTGACGGGAAGCAAAAATGTAATTCAGTAGCTTAATTACTACTAGAATAACCAAATAACCTTCGAACCTTAAGCCAAATTCATAAACTTACTGGACTGATAATTCCGAACCCAATAACCTCGTACAACTAAACAAATTAGACATTGAAACTTGAACTCGAACAAGAGATTGGACTCACTTGAAATCTTTTAATCAACTCAGGAAACTTACCGGAATGGGATGAGGAAACGACTAAGGGTGACCGAGGGGTCTTGCCGTCGCTAGAGAAGTGAATGGAGTCGGCAGTGAATGGGATGAGGAAACGACTCACTTGAATGAAGCTTTAATCCAGAAGGAAGCAGAAAGCGAATGGGGAAGATCTCAACCTACGGGGCCGGACGGCGAGCTTCGGGAGTGCAAAAGTCTGCCCTGATAGAGGAGGAGAACGGGGAAATGAGAAAAGTAAAATTACTTTAACCTATATTACACAATTACAAAAACCTCACTTTGATGTTTATAGTTTTCGCAATGGCCCAAAACTTTTTTTTTTTCTTCGTAACTAAAATTTATTCTCTCATGATAAAACTAGCCGGTTTTATTAAAATCAGAAACCGAACTCTAAAATTTAAAAGTCTAAATCCTAAAATCATGCCTAAATCTTGACTCAAAATCTTCAATATTCGTAATCTCTTTTATTGTGCCCTACAAATTATGTTTCCGTAAATTTTTATGTAACATTACACCCCTCTTCCAATACAAGCTTACCCTCAAGCTTGGAGTCCTTGAGCTTAATACATTAGTGACTTGAAGTAGGTGCACTTCCGGTATCGTCTTTTTTTTTTTCATTTTCTTCCTCGATTTCAATCAAGACAACTTTTAACATTAATGTCCAGGAATAAAAAGTTCTTCACAATTATAGCATAAACATTTTGCTCGTCGGGCTGCCATCTCAGCACTAGTTAATTTTTTGATAACCGCAGTTGAATGATTGGAAGTAGGCAATGTTGTGGTTATTTTATCTCCTGTGTCATTATTTGGAAATTTGTCAAAAACTCATGTTCGAATTTTGTGAGAATTGATAACACACTTGCAATTTTTTCTCCACGGCTCTAGCGAGGGTCATGGCGTGAGCTAAACTGGGTGGGCTTAACATCTCTACTTCTATCTTAATAGGCTGAATTAAACCACCAGTAAAGAGATCCACTTTTTGATCCAAGCGAACTTATCTCGCAGGAGCCAACAAGTTTTGAAACTTACTTTGGTATTCCTCCACCATACCGATCTGTTTTAAATTAGTCAGTTCTCCTAAAGAATTAATTTGCAATGGTGGACCGAATCGCAAATTACATTGATCTTTAAAGATCATCCAGTTCCTTTGCTGTGATTTGGTGGTACCATAATTGCGTCTTCTCCTATCATATGAAATGCAGCCAATCCAATCTTTTCCTCATTTGTTGTTCGTTGATTGAAGAAAAATTATTTGCATTGATAAAGCCAAACTAAAGGATCATCTTTGTCATCATACATGGGGAAATTCAATTTCGCGTACAGCGGTACCATTCCTCTAGTATTGTGGTGATTGTTTTAATTTGACAAAAGCTCTTTCGAACTAGAATTTTGATCTCCATTCTATCTCCTTTTTATTTCCCATCATGGCTTCCAACTGTTGCATGACTTGATCGAATCATTCATAAATCAGGTTTTTAGTGGCTGCTGCTGAGGTTGTAATCATGCTCTGAACCTCATTCTGCATACTGTCCCTTGTGAATGGCTCTGATACTAAGTTGATACGGTCTCTCGTATGAGATCAGGTCACAAAACGAAGTGTCGGATCTAGGTTTTTTTTCTTTCTCTTATCTTTGGTGAATATAACGGATTGAAACTCGTCAAAGGAAGTTGCCGACTTGGAACTCTAAGGCTGCCTTTGGAAGGGTGGTTATGTGGAGGATTGTATATGATTCAATCTAATACTATGTATGGTGCTTGCTTGGATCGGACACACCAATCCAAGTTAACAAATCATAATTAGATTGACCAATCCCACCTAAAACCATGTGATATACACAGGATACATCTTTTTTAATAAAATAAAAAATACAAAAATTAGTTTACATTCTCTCTCATCAAAATCCCTAATTGACATAGTAGAAGACAGAGTAGAAACACAAACTTTTTCTTTTCGTCTTCTCTTCTCAAAAATCCCAAATCAATCGAATCAATTGAAACAATCAAAACACTTCTTTTCATCGACGGAGTTCTCTTCGTCTTCTCTTCTCAAAATCCACTTTTCTTCATCGACGGAGTTCTCTTCGTCTACTCTTCTTAGAAATCCCTAATCAATCGAAACACTTTTCTTCATCGACGGAGTTCATCAGCAAACGAACTTCTTCCATTCTCCTCCGATTGAAGTACTATCTTCTCCACCTAGATCTTCTGCAACAATTATATCACACTCTACACTGATTGTTTGGAAAACTATAATCATAGATCGGAGAAAGTAATTGAAATCTGATCTGACTTGCTTTGTTTCAGAATCAAGTTAGTTTTTTATTTTTTATTCTACTTTTTTCTTTAATATTTTTCTTTAAATATTACAATATACCTAACTTTGTACATTGTGTGATTTAGATTATTTCACTTGAAGCATTGGTTTTGGCATCAATCAGAGTTCATTCCTTTTCAATATCAAGGTTAACAGGTACTATATTTATCTTATCAACTACTGAAAACTAGATTTTCTTGTGTTGCTGGTTATGTAAAATGTGGATTGTGTATTGTATATGGGTGGTGCCTGTGAGTACTGATAATGTTTTATGAAAATAGTCTTATGATTTTTTATACATCTCATACAAGATAAATAGCAAAACTTGAGATTGAGATTGAGTTTTGATTATTATTATTATTATTTAAATATGTAAATTATTATTGATAAAAGAAATATAAAGAGTGACATGTGTTATTGATAAATATATATATATATATATATAAAGAATGAGTTCTGTTATTGTTTATCTGTAGAGCCGAATGTTTGGATAATGTTTATACTGTACATGACTACTCTTACTCTGTTTTATGTTTTTATATTTGGTAGTTTATATTGGATTTGCATTTGGTTTCTAATATAGAGATGTCAGGTTTTTGGAGGTCCTAATATATAAGAAATGTAATGGTACATCACTAGACGATCGTCTATTAAAATTTATGCAATAATATAAAATTATCATTTTATTAAAATTTATAAATTAGATGTGGTATATGATATATTTATAAATTAAATATTATAAGTTCTTCTTTATTTTTATTTCAATTAATAATTTAATAATTTGATTATTAATATATATTCTTAAATTTTTTGGTGTTCCTAATTATGATCATGTCATATTATTCATTGACATTTGTTTTATTTTAATTTCATATAGATATGGATAAAATGCAAGTCTGTTTAATTTTACTCGTGACCGAGTTACATACACAAATAATGTGCATTGCCATGTTATTGTTCATTGCCTCACACTCCATTGCCTCAAGAAACCATAATAAGCGCCCGCGAATAGAAAATCCTTTAGCTAGACATGATAGAAGACTCTCTCTTTTCAATAGTGTAGTTGCTTCTGATAGAGAGTGTATAGATCAAATAAGGATGGATAGGAGACTATTTGGAATTCTGTGTGATGCTAAGGACAATGGGTGGTCTAAAGTGTGATGGTCTAGTAAGCGTAGAAGAGCAAGTATGTATGTTCTTACATATTATTACTCATCATGCAAAAATTTGAACTATTAGGAATAGATTTTTGAGATCTCCAGAGACAATTAGTAGATATTTCAAAGTAGTCTTACAAGCAGTGTTGCGACTTCATGATATATTACTTCATAAACCAGAGCCTATACCGGAAAATTGTACCGATGAGAGATGGAAGTGGTTCAAGGTATGTCACTAGCAATTTAAAGTATTTTAGAATATAAAAATATTAAATTTAATATTATTGGTGAAAATTGTTATTTTTTTTTTGAGTAGAATTGTTTGGGAGCATTAGATGAAACCTATATCAGAGTAAATGTACATAAAGTCGATCAACCAAGATATAAAACAAGAAAATGAGAGATTGCTACAAATGTTTTAGGAGTATGTTCTCATGATATGATGTTTATATTTGTGTTACCGGGATGGGAAGGTTCAACTTCTGATTCTAGAATTCTTCGAGATGCTATAAGTAGGCCAACCAGGTTGAAAGTTCCAATGGGTAAGATGGTGTTGGAATTCAAAAAGCTTACTGTAGCGGGTTGGTCCTAGACGGGCCTCGAATGATAAGAGTCTCAGGCCCAAAAAGAAAAGGAGAGAGGCAAGAGAATGAGGGGGATACACTTGGCAGCCTCATTGGCTGATCGGTCACCTTGTAGAGTCACAAAAACTGGACAGCCCTTTAACCGGTCGGCCATCCCACAGGTCCGTAAAGGCCTGATAGTCTTTGCCTGATCGGTCATTCCACAGGCCCACAGTGACCTAGCAGCTGGCATGACTGACCAGTCGCTTCCTAAACCCGCATGGACCCGACAACATTCATAACCGAGCGGTACTAACAGAGAAATATGAAGGGTCAAATTATAGACGAAACAAGTTAGATAAAACGGGAAAATTAAGTAGGGCCCCCAATGGGTGAATCAGAAAATAACCACTGAAAAGGAACCCTATAAATAGGAAAAGCTCAGAACCCTAGGCAGTCTCTTTGGACACAGGACACACATTGAATATTCTCTAGTCTTTTAGGAAAACATTCTCTCCTCATTCTCTGTTCATTTAACTCCCAAATAGAACCCACAACAATTGGCGCCGTCTGTGGGGAGAGAGTGGTTCTAACGACTGGAGAAGGTTCAGATTTCGTGAAAAACACCAACCAAACTGTTCAACGCACCTGCTGTCAAGCCCAGACTCAGATGGCTGAGGACTACCTTCAGACGCCCCCGGTGTCGTCGACGGAAGAGCAGCTAGCCACCCTCACGACTGAGCTGAAAAAGCAGAATGAGCAGATTGTCCATTTACTCGCCGAGAACACCGCCCTGAAAAAAGGAAAATGAGTCGCCGTCGAGGGACCGGTGATCGGGAAGAGGAAAATACCGGAAGAAGGTGAATGGTTGCCCTTATATCGGCGTAACATCGTCCCTGAACTCGAGGATGGCTCATCGAAGGACAGTGATTCCACTTATTAGCCAAGCCGAAAAAAGACAACCAGAAGGCCGGTCGGCCGGATCGGTTGACACTAGGGATGGGCTTGAAAAACACTATAAAGATAAGTATAACGAACTCAAGGGCCTGGTTGACGAGCTTAAAGGTCGCAGATCTGAGAGTCAACAATGACATGTTCGGACAACCCATTCCCGTCTTGGATCTCCGAAACCCCAATGCCTAAACGCTTCACCATGCCACATTGCAAACCATATGAGAGGTCGACTGACCCGGAAGACCATGTAGCCAACTTCAAACACCAAATTAGTACATGCAATATCCTGTCGGAGGACTACGGAGCTGTACTTTGTAAATATTTCGGTTTCAGCCTTTCGGGCACGGCCCAACGTTGATATGCGGCCTTACCCCCTCAACAGCATCCAATCTTTTGCTGAACTGGTAACGAAACTGGTGCACAACTTCTCGTACAGTAGGAGAAATGAGAGAGATGAGTCCGACCTGTATAGCCTGACCCAAGGAAAACAAGAACCCCTACGCCGGTATATACGAAAATTTACAGACCTAAAATCGGCCATACCTGACTGCAGGGAGAATGCGGCAATAACTGCGTTCGTTAAGGGATTATTCCCGGGCTCGACCGCCTACATGAACCTTACAACCCAAAGGCCTAAAACGTTTGATGAGTTGCTAAATAGAGCCGAGGCCCCGGTCGAATATGAGGAGGATCTGTCGAGGAGAGAGGGAAAACAGGCGAGACTGGGGCAATTTTGGCCCAAACAGGCGGGAGGCTGACAGCTTTGGCCAAAATAGGCAAGCGGGGCAGGAAGGCCGCTCGGGTAATGGAGGTCATTACCGGCGGGATGATAGGCCCCACGGCCGTTTCGGATAAACTACGACAGCAAGGATACCTTATGATCTCAGAATACCAACAAGGGAAGTGGTAGCCGTTATTAAGGAAATGGGAGAGAAAGTACAATGGCCACCAAAGATGAGACAATGCGAGGAAAAAGACATGATGAGATACTGAGACTTTCACGAGGACTTCGGTCATATGACAGATAACTATTTCAACTTGCATAAGGAAGTGGTTGAACTGTTAAAAATGGGATTCCTTAAGGAATACCTAACTGACAAGGTAAAGAAGATGGTGGAGATAGCAGATGGGAGACGACGAGAAAATGAGAGCAAACAACCCCCGCCACCCAAGGTTGACCGGATGATAAACACGATAGGCGGGGGGTCCGAGGCGTGTGGGTACACCTGATCCATGGCAAAAAGAAAGCTCAGGGAAGTGATGTGGGTACATACCATTGCGCAAAACACCAAAGGGGAGAAGAGCTATGAGATCAGTTTCGCAAGTGAAGAGGTTGATGTCTTGCATAACCCGCACCATGATGCCCTCGTCATCAGCATCACCATGGCTAACTTATCGGTGAGGAGGATACTGTTAGACAATGGGAGTTTGGTGAACATACTGTTCATAGGGGCATTTCGGATGATGCAGTTGGATGAGAGGTTGGTCAAGCAAAAGTTAGTCAGCGTGGTAGGGTTCAGTGGCGAATCCAAAAGCACAATGGGGAAGGTGGACTTACAGGTGTTTGCCGAAGGGATGAACCTCACAACTACATTCCTGCTTATTAACTCAGACTCAACCTACAATGCCATATTAGGGAGACCATGGATTCATGACATGAAAGCGATACTGTCGACGTACCATCAAAAGGTGAAATTTCCAACACCTTGGGAAATTAGGAAGATAAAAGGGGAGCAGAAGCAATCAAGGGAGTGTTACTATAACTCCCTACGGGTGAAGGAATTGGGAGCATAGCAATTACAGAACGGTCATCCAGGCAAAGAGTCGGGCCCTACGGATGACCAGGTCGATGAAGTAGGAATCGATGAAAATGACAAAACGAAGAGGGTGTTGGTGGAGGCAGCCCTAGACCCGACCGAACGACTAGAGTTAGTCGGCTTTCTAAGAAGTCGTGTTAACTGCTTTGCGTGGACTCATCCCGACATGACCGGGATTAACCCTCAGTCATCACCCATCGGCGAAATGTGAAAGAGGGTGCGAAGCCAGTAAAGCAAAAACGGAGAAGATTTGCCCCGGAGAGGAACAATGTGATAAATGAGGAAGTGGAAATGTTGTTAGCCAATGGATCTATAAGGGAAGTCCAATACCCCGATGGCTGGCTAAGGTCTTGGTGGTAAAAAAAGAAGAGCGACAAATGGAGGGTATGCATCGATTTCACAGATTTAAACAAGGCCTGCCCTAAAGACCTATTTCCCCTACCCCACATAGACCTTACGGTGGATGCTGCGGTCGGACATAAGATCATGAGTTTTATGGATGCATACTCAGAGTACAATCAAATCCTAATGCACCCAGACGATCAGGAAAAAACCTCATTCATAACTGAAAAGGGGTATATACTGTTATAAAGTGATGTTGTTCGGTTAAAGAATGCCAGGTCGACCTACTAGAGGCTAATGAACAAGATGTTTGCTGACAAGTTGGGAAAGACCATGGAGGTATACATCGATGACATTATGGTTAAATCTGGCTCGATAGAAGAAAACATACAACATCTTAACGACACATTCGAAACCTTGAGTTTGTACAACATGAAGTTGAACCCGAAAAAAATGCAATTTTGGAGTACAGGCGGGGAAGTTCTTAGGATTCATGATCACCAAGAAAGGGATAGAGGCAAACCCGGACCAGCTAAAATCGGTGATGAACATGGAAGAACCGAGGAGCAAAAAGAAGGTCCAGCGACTTACCAGCCGCCTGGCCGCCCTCACGAGGTTCATACCTAAATCCTCAGAGAAGTTCGGCCCATTCTTCTTGGCAGTGAAAAAGAACGCACCATTTAGATGGACAGAAGAATGCCAAAAAGCCTTCGAAGAAATCAAGTTGTTCTTGACCAGCCCACCTATTCTGGCGACCCCAACTCCAGGGGAGATGCTGTACCTGTATCTCTCATCGTCACCACGGCCATGAGCGAGGTGCTAGTAAAGGACATCGAGGGAAACAACATCCGGTCTACTTCACGAGTAAGGTTTTACTCGATGCTGAGACAAGATACCCAGAAGTTGAAAAGGAAATCCTGAGCCTTATATATGCAGCAAGGAAGCTCGGGGCATACTTCCAGGCCCATCCGATCGTGGTGGTAACCTCAATGCCTCTAAAGGCCATAATCCAATCACCCGACTAGTCGGGCAGGTTAGTGAAATGGGGGATTGAGCTGGGGGAGTTCGATATCACCTTCGTCGGAAGGAGTGCCACCAAGACTCAAGCCTTGACAGACTGTTTGGTCAATTTCGACCTGACAGGTAGGAGCCCGAAAGAGACCCTGATATGCGAGGAAGAGCAAGAATGGATTCTTGAAGTCGACGGGGTGAGTCAACTAAAGGGATGTGGACTGGGGATTTATCTCAAGCCACCAACCTTGCCCCCAATCCAGCAGGCCATCCGTTGTAAATTTTCCGCAACAAACAATAAGGTTGAATACGAGGCGTTGATAGCAGCGGTGAAAGTGGCATACGGAATAGGGACAAAAAAGATAAGGATAAAAAGTGACTCCCATTTGATAGTCCATCAAGTCAACGGGGGATACCAGGCCAAGAATGAGAAAATGAAGAAATATGTTGTCCTGGTAAAACAACTCATGACCCAGTTCACAAGTGTGGTCTTAGAGCAAGTTTCGAGAACACAGAATGGACGAGCAGGGTATAACACCTCATGGCTAATCTTGGCGCGCTGGTAAAGCACGAGGAGTTAGACGGGCCGGTTGTATACGCTGTCCTGGACAAATCCGTCCTTGACGAGATTAAGGAAGTGCAAGCTGTAGACTGAGAGGATTGGAGAACTCCCATCACGCAATATCTAACAGATGGACAACTACCGACCAACAAAGCAGATGCAAGGAAAACACGAATGGCTTCCGCCCGGTTTGTCTTGGTCGAGGGTGAAATGATTAAATGATCTATTGACGATCCATATCTAAAGTCTGTAGGGGGAAGACGCACATACGATATTGGAAGACCTACATGAGGGTCTTGCAGGGAACCGCGCAGGTGGAAGGAGTTAGGCTTTCAGCGCACACCGAGCGGGGTATTACTGGCCGACAATGAAAATCAATACAGCAAACTTGGTCAAAAATGTGACAAGTGCCAAAGATTCGCCAAATTCTTTAATTCGCATGCTGGCCCGTTGAATTGTATAACAAATGCATGGCCGTTCGAAAAGTGGGTGATAGATATAATAGGTCTTTTCCCAACGTCCATGCATGGGAGGAAGAAATTCATCCTCTTAGCAACCGACTACTTCACAAAGTGGGTGGAAGCTGAGGCCTTAGAGAAGATCAGAACCCACGAAGTCCAAAAGTTCTTATGGCGGCACATTATTTGTCGGTTCGGACTACCAAAGGAGATCCTAACGGATAACGGACCCCAGTTTAGCTCACAAGACTTGAAGGATTTTTGCGAAGGCCTAAACATAAGACTGACGTTCTCCACCCCAAGATACCGCAGGCGAATGGTCAGACGGAAGCTACCAACAAATTTATCCTAGACACGCTGAAGAAAAAGCTGGAGGAAGCAAAATGAACCTGGCCGGATGCCCTCCCTGAAGTACTATGGGCATTTCGAACCACCTCCAAGACCGCCACGCTCAAACACCCTATTCGATGGTCTTCGGGGTCGAAGCAATGCTCCCAATAGAGCGCCATGCTCCACAGTTGAGAGAAATGCTGGGTGAAAGCCAGAACCACCAGATAATGACCTTCGAAAGAGACACAGTAGATAAAAGTAGAGAAAAAGCTCATAGAAAGATGACCGAATACCAAGCCAGAATAGCTCGATCGTATAACAAGAAGGTCACGGCTAGAACCCTCCAACCTGGGGATTAGGTCCTCAGAAGAGTATTCCAGAACAAATTGGAGCCAGGGCACGAAAAGTTATGCGCTAACTGGGAAGACCCTTACCAGATTGACCGGATGGTCGGAAGAGGGGCATACAGGCTAGTGACCAAAGAGGGGAAAGAGGTTGGCAACAGCTGGAACATCTTTCACCTTAAAAAGTACCACTTTTAGCTAGTAGGACTTTTCTTTTTGCATTTTCTTTCATTTTGTACATTTAACAAGACGAAAGGGGCACTCTTTTCCCTTCGGGGTTTTTAACGAGGCCGATCAATAAAAAAAAAGAAGAAGAAAAACCACTGACTAGAATTATAGACCGAACGGTCTTCCAAGTCGGGGATTGAAAAACGTACCTGCAAAATGACTAGCTAGTTTGTAAGGGTCGGGGGGTCGCAAAAATGCACCCACCACCTATACAAGTCGAGGATCCCTAAGCGTACCCACGAAGAATTCGAACAGGCCCTGTAAGGCCATTCGGTCAATTACACGGGACCCCCCAATAGGATAATTCCTCACCAATACCACTAAAACGTCTGTCGCAAAGTTATAACTTAACTCTCAAAAAAACCTTTTAAGAAGAAACTTAGTAAGGGATCCCCACTTCCTATAAACATATGGCAACAATTGATAAGTTGTCACCCCTATAGAAAATGAAATAATTGGTTGGCATAACTGATCGGTAAGAAACGCAAATCAGTTACATCAAAATATAAATTCGATTATCGCAACACGCGACATATAAAAATTATGACTGATCGGTCCAAAGCATTAATTGAATACCACAAAGCATGACCGATCGGTCCAAATGAGTCTAAGGACATAAATTATGACCGATTGGTCCAAAGCATTAATTGAATACCACAAAGCATGACCGGTCAGTCCAAATGAATCTAAAGACATAAATTATGACCGATCGGTCCAATGCATTAATTGAATACCACAAAGCATGACCGGTCGGTCCAAATGAATTTAAGGACATAAATTATGATCGATCGGTCCAAAGCATTAATTAAATACCACAAAGCATGACCGATCGGTTAAGATGAATTTGAGGCCATAAATTAAGACTGATCGGTCGAAAGCGGATTGAGTACCATAGTGTCTGACTGATCAGTTAGAATGAACTAAATGCCACAACACGTATCTTAATGAAACTTGTGGAATGATTCGGTCAGTTAATGAAAATTTTCTTTGGTGACTTTTGTGTATTGTTCTGCTCATCTTTTGTTTTAGAAATTTATTTGGACAGTTTGTTTTTAAAACTAAAATAATTAATAATTAGTTAAGTTTAAATTGAAGGTGAATAAAATAAATAAAAATATTCAAGGTAAGTTGAGATACATTCCTTTGTGCAGCATTTCGAATGTTACTAACAAACAAAATATCCTTTAAACTTCGAGCGCACATTCTCCTTTTTATTTCTTAATTTGTTATCTTCTGACATCAATAATTATATATACATGTATTTTTCTGTTCTTTAATTCTTCTTCTTGACATCTCCTTCCGTGCTTATATTCTCCTTCTCTATAAATTTTTAATAACCTCTGTACTCGATACATGCGTGGACATCTCACGTTAGGATTAAGATCTCATGTTCTTTTTCTCAACTCCTCATCTCATTAGTACATGTTATAGAATGAATAAATAAATAAATAAATAAATAATGATAATAAAATAAAATAATAAAATTAGTATTGTGGAATGTAAATTGTTGAGAAGTAAACAGAAGAACCTCTTAATCAATTTAATAGTAAACAACTCTCGAAACACGAGATTGATATGTTCCATCAGCATTAATTGGTTGGTTGAAGCACTATGATTTTATTGTTTCTTTCGAGAACTTCTGCAGAGTTTTTGGTATGAATTAATTGCTTGATTTGCTTTTCTCAAGCCATTTAGTTAAAGACTATTTTAGGCGAACATGAATCTATTAGAAGATTAACAAATATTCCAAGTTTTAAAATTTCAGGCGCACGAATTGATACAAAATAAGATTGAAAATAAACATGTAAATAAGGTTGGCAGTGACTTTGCTTTAAGTGTATCGTCCTGGTCAGAAAGAACCTTGACAAGTCACAAAGGACATGGAAAATCACAAAGAAAATGGAAGCATTGTCACTAAGAAACAATGTTCGGATAACATTTAAAAACAAAAGGTCCAAAATATTCAGGGAATTTAGGAAGAGGGTTAACAACAAATTCCGGTCGGTTGGTCAAGAAGGAGGGACTGACTTTTTCAGCTCTGCAATTTCCTCTAAAACCTCGTCCGAGGATATTGCTTCATCTCTCACCTCCCTTAACAGTTCCAATCGAGTCTCGACATAGCAACGGTCGAGCTCGCCATTCAAATGACCGACCTCACTATTCAAAGAATCAACTGCTTCACTCTGCTTCTTCTCGGCCTCCAGACTGGCCTGAAGCTTCCTAACCTTCGCTTCCCGAGCGCTGACCGTCTGAGCCAAAGTAAAATTGATTTGTTCTAAAGCCAGAGCCTAGTCGAAAGACCGCTGGACTTGCTGCTTCAGCTGGTTCCAGCTCGGCCAAACGACCGTCCGCCTCGATATGCCTTTTGCCTTCCACGTTGATGAAATGGGCCAAGGCCCTGACGTGTTGCATCCCCTGCCATCCAAACCAAGGGTAAAAAAAGAAAAAAGAGAGAAGAAAGGTAAAGCGACGCAAACCTGGACAGGATGGGCAATAGCAGACTCAAAAACCCCCTGCGCCCCCATATCATACAGTTCCGTTCGGTCATTCGAAAAGTTTAAAAAATTCGCGACTTTAAGCAACTCCTTAAAATGGGTATTCATAGACATGCCCTCGGGAAAGGATAGCTCGACCTCGCCTCTGCATGGCTCCGCCAGAGGTCGCTTCCCCTTATCTGAGCGAGGTCGTTTAGAGGCCTCCATAGAGGACGAATGGACTTCTGAGGAGCCAGAGACTCGGGCCGCACGGTTGACCGAACAAGAGATCTATCCCTTCAGCCGCTACCAATTGTGTCTGCCTGACTGGGCAAAGAGGACTGTTCGATAGCACCCATAGCGGTGGCCTTGGATCTCTAGTCGGGTGTTTGCAGGCCAACCAGAGACCAGTCTTCCTTATGTTTCCTCCTATTCTCCCTTAAAAAAGCTAACGATCGTATATAAACAAAGGGCAAATAAAATGAATTCATAACCAACAACAACCGAGCAGGAGCCAGCAATAATGGGGGATAAATGACGATGGAAGTAGGATACCTAAATCAAGAAAAACAAATTGAATACGCTGTCATTTATGCATCCGAGAAGGGACTCCCTACCCCTATCCTGAAAGGGATTCCTATAGATGGCCTGACACCTAGCCTCACTACCGGTAGGGGGCAGGCAGTGCTCAATACCCAAATTTTTAGTTATCTACCAATGCTTGGCAAGGTGCCGACTGGGATCCACCACTGTCACCCCCCTCTAATAAAAAAAATACTTGTTTTTCAGTGCTTGTCACTAGTAGTCTGTTCAATGAACTTAGGGCTGCTAGACCGACAGACGAAAATATATCGACCATTCTCCCGACCATCCATCTTTATATATACACATAAAAGAAGTCTCTAACCTTGAAAGGGAAGTCGTACCTCTCATGTAGGATTTCTACGCAGTGGATAATCCTCACGACATTAGGATGAAGCTGGCTCACCTGGATCAAAAACAGCTCGCAGAACTTTTTAATCAAACCATGGAAAGGGAGCCGGACGCCGCAATCGAAGTGCTTCGTGTAAAAAGGTTCCTAGCCGAGCGGCGCCCCATCTATCCGTTCCTCCTCTTAGGAAGGCGCATCTCAACAAAGTAAGGGATGTTATATTTTTCCCTCAACCTAGCAAGGTGGGCCTCGGTAACGTCGCTCGGGAAGTTATAGAGATCTTGGAGAATGCACTGAGAAAGGGAAGCCCTGCCGGTAGTAGAAGCCTCACCACATGCTCAGTTTGACCTCCTGGATGCCGCCTCCTGGAATCCCGAACGGGTATCATCCCCAGAAACTCCCGTTCAGTCCCCAGTGTGCGGAGGGGGATCCGGAATAGTAGGAATATCACCACTACTCGCCATTTGTGGATAGAAATGAAAAACACACAAAGAGGAAAAGGGGAGATAACGATACCAAAAACAATCACGGCAATCTTAGCCTTAAACTAACTGGCAAAAGACAACAATAACACCTAAAACGACCACCCACGGGGATTGCCCTCCTATCCTTAAGGCTAAAAGCAGTAATGGCACACTTAAAAAGCAAAGGCATGGAGAAGGACCTGTCTCTAGAAAACATGAAGAACTCACTCAAGAAATCATCAAGCCCCACTAAGTTAACACAAAAGAAGAAACACAACATTTTCCATTTGGAGCCCAAACCCATTCTCATTCGAATATCAGCACAAAGCAAAATAATGAAAAACAACCAATCAACTGCCAAATACACAAATTGAAGCACAGTAACAACAACAACCATAAAATTACCAAGATTCCACAAATAAAAAAAAAAAGAAGAAAGAGAGATTCAAGCTAAACACCATATGGACCAAAAGCACGAGGGACTCACCGATTAGAAGCAGCCGGAAAGCAAGAATCTAGCGGCGGCAACAAGAGGAGCTTGGAAACTACAAAGGCAGAAGGAACTTGAACGTCGGCGGTAAAATCAAACTCAGCGACGGAAAAGGGAAAACACAGGAAGACGAAGAGAGAGGTTTCTGAAAATAAGAAGAGAGAGAGAGAGGTTTTTGAAAATAAGAAGAGAGGGGTTTTTGAAGGAGAGAGAAAGATTTTTTTTTTAAAAAAAAATAAGAAAGGAGGTGGAAAGATGCAATGAAGTAGCTCGATAGTCGAGGCAAAACAAAATACAAACAGGTCATGTCATGATTACAAAACTCCCCACTCAAAAAATTCAGTTGGATTCGAAAATGCTTCGTTGATTTCAAACTGGAAACGGCCGGGGTAGTTCGAACCAACCCGTTCGGACATTGCCCCGGTTGTATAAGTCCAACCGCCGCAATGGGGGATTACTGTAGCGGGTTGGTCCTAGACGATCCGCGAAGGATAAGGGTCTCAGGACTAAAAAGAAAATGAGAGAGACAAAAGAATGAGGGGGATACACTTGGCAGCCTTATTGGCCGATCGGTCACCCCGTAGAGTCACAAAAACTGGACAGCCTTTAACCGGTCGACCATCCCACAGGTCCGTAAAGGCCTGATAGTCTTTGCCCGATCGGTCATTCCACAGGCCCATAATGACCTAGCAGCTGGCATGACCGACCGGTCACTTTATAAACCTGCGTGGACCCGACAACATTCATAATCGAGCGTTACTAACGGAGGAATATGAAGGGTCAAATTGTAGACGAAACAGGCTAGATAAAATAGGAAAGTTAAGTAGGGCCCCCAGGGGGTGAATCAGAAAATAACCACTCAAAAGGAACCCTAAAAATAGGAAAAGCTCGAAAACCCCAGGCAGTCTCTTTGGACACATGACACACACTGAATATTCTCTAGTCTTTTAGTAAAACATTCTCCCCTCATTCTCTATTCATTTAACTCCCAAACAGAACCCACAACACTTATTATTTCTGAAAGATGGAAATGATGATTTTTTTTTCCAAAAATCTTATAGGGCAATATTATCTTGTGGGTGCCGGATATGCAGATGGTGATGGATTTTTAGCTCTATATCAGGGAACAGGATATCACTTATCAAATTGGAGAGATGGACATGTTCCTTTAATCACGAGGAATATTTCAACATGAAACATGCTTCAGCACGGAATGTGATAGAAAGATGCTTTGGTATTTTAAAGAAACGATGGGTTATCTTGAGGAGTCCTTCTTTCTATCCAATCAAAACACAATGTCATATAATCACGGCATGTTGTTTGATACCTAATTTAGTTCGAAGAGAAATGGCCATCGATCATTTCGAAAATATTGCAATTGTCATGATAATGATATTGGATTCCCTATAGCAAGGAGGGATGTAAGTATTGCGAGTATGTTTGGAAAGAGTGCAAAAATCACAACGAAAGTCTCTAGGATTTTTATTTCCAAATAAAATAGGGAACAATTTTTGTAGGTACATGAAGTTTAAGTGACCCAATCTATAATGCCACAACATAGTAGCACTATTTTGACTCATCCTAGAGGTAGATAAATTAACTGAAGATAGAGGAACTGTAAAAGAACCATGTGTAACCAGCGACTTATTGACCTTGAGAATATAAAATCCATGTATCAGCTCGGCAACTCCAATCGTCCTCTGCGAGACCAAGTCCTGAAAAACACAGTATGCATGATAGAACTTTGTCAAACATTTTTCATCATGCGTGAGCTTAGATATCGACGGCAAGTTGCAATCCAAATTTGGAACATAAAGAACAGACTTCAATGTCAATTTTTCAGAAACCACAACAGATCCACAACCAGTAACTTTTGAAACTGATCCATCAGCTATTTTAACATATAAATTACCTTGGCATGGTTCAAAGTAATTGAATGCTTTAATATCTCCAGTCATGTGATCGGTTGCCCCCGAATCTATAATCCAAGATCCTGGGGTTTCCTGTTTCACATTCAAAGTAGAGGAATAAGTACCTTTCTTGGCAATGAATCCTGAATTAGCTATTGTAGGACCAGAATTCCAGTTCTGAAATAATTCTTGCATTTGATCAATTTGCTCTTGACTGAATGCTTTAGATTCTGCCTTTGTTGCCTCTGTGGAGACTCCATTAGAACTAGATAAGGAAGACTCAACATGGTCCAAAGGTTTTGACATTTTAAGTTATCAGAGACAGCTCTGATACCATGAAGAAATAGGGTAGAAAAAATCCTAGAATAATATCTTATTTTATTTGTACAGCTTACTCCTATTTATATACAAGCTATGCTATTAATTACAAGGTACAAAGGAGGAGATTTGATTTTCTATTCAACACTAGAAAATCATAATCTTCTTAATAAGGAAATAATAAATAAAGAAGAGAAATTTAGGGAATATTAAAGATTCAACACTTTGATTTTATAAGTCATGAGCTAGTGTGGTTTGCTACATATCACTACTAATTTTTCCAAACCAATACGCCATCCATGCTTTTAAAAATTTTCCTTTCAATCACAAATTAAGCTTCAACATGATACAAATTCTTATAACAAGAGAAAATAAGATCAAACATCATAATTCAATATTTCCCTAATACTTTTCAATTTCACAAGCACAAAAATGAAATGGGCAATAAATAAATAATTAAGAGAAAACTCCACAATCATGCAGGCTGAATTGTAGTATCACTATTGATTAACCACACTTCAATAGACAAAACTAATCAGCAGCTATGAATATTCATACAGATAAGACTAAGAACTACATGGCAAATCATCATTCATAAATATGCTTTCAGAATTAAGTGTTCATAAAAATGTCTGCAACTTACCTAACCTATACCCATTAACAAACAACACCCGGTTTACAATAACCAAAATAAGTAATATTTAATTTGTCAACAATGTGTAGATAAAAAATAAATAGTTAAAAAAATGAAAACAAACAACAACACCTGTATAAAGATTAGTGGATAATAGTAACCTGTAGAATTCTCTTTAATCTCCTCTAGGACTTTCCCCTCATCAAGCAAAAGCTTTTGCAATTTTGGAATACTGTCTTCAAGTTCTCACACTCCTTAGTTAGATTATCAACTTTGAAGAATCCTGCAAGCATAAAGCAAATTCAGACCTAAACAAATAGAATTTCAATTTACCAAGATTTCCCACCACCTTTTAAAGCTTATCTTCAAGTTTCTTGATTTTCTGCTTTGCATGCTTCAAATCTTCCTGGTATTTGATGTCCTGCCTGTCATACTCTTTAAACTCTTTCTTACAAACGCTCATGTCATTATCAAGTTTCTAATGAAACAACAACCACTTTACCATTCAAATTGACCAAAAAAAAATCAAGTGAAATGTTTAAAGCAGCCACAAAATACAGTGCCATTCATATTATATGTGCAAGACTTTTCCACCAATAAAATGATAAATCTAATATCAGCTAAACATAAATATAATAGATGTTAACAGTAGTACACAACTATTTTCCATCCAACAATGCAATGCCAAAACTCTCAAAGCTCATATATATTAAAATCCCGGGACGATCCATGATGAAAAAATTCAACTACAGTATATACGGCTCTAGAGATTTTGCTTGTTCATTTTGAACTATTAATGGTTAGCCTCAGGGGCATGGGCACTTGCATTAAAACTGTCAAAGCCTCCACTTGCCGGATTGGCCTGATAAGCTGGAGGTGCAGCAAGAGAGGGAGCTCCACTTGAAGAATCAGGTGGTGGAGTACTCCCAGGAGCTGCTGCTGTTGGGTTCACTGCAGGAGGTCTTGGGAGACCATTTAATTGACCGGGTACAGGTGGAGCACCAGGAGGTGCCATAACCGGTGCCATGCCTGGAGGAGGGATATAACCTGTAACAATCATTAGAAACATTCACTTAATAATTCAAACTAATGCAACAGGCTAAAACCATATGCATACATGAACAAGTCCAATGTTTTCAGCAGAAATGTGAGCATATGACATAAATAAGTATATATGTAACATCAGTTTCTCAGCACAGGTTTCACAAGGCTTGGACACAAAGGCATTGAACAACTTCAGAAGGGCGGGTCTCTCAGATAGAATACCACAGCAGAATACAGATTGAATCATTAGAATAGGCCTTTAATTAACTTGAATCATTAGAGACCATTAGAATCCAGTATACAGATTGAATCAACTTTAACTATGAATGTTGGGGAAAATTCCATGAATAATCGCCGTATACATATACAAGGATGGCTCCCCACTGAGAGTAACTAAAAGGGACAGATTAAAGGCTATCAAGATATATGTTACTGTATGAATTGCTACAACCAACAGCTGGAATAGGCCTTACATCATGTCACCAATAAGACATCTGTCAGAACAATAAGAAAAGATGTGGGCAGTGTTTACATGACAAATGCAAGTGCACAAAAATCAGTTCACCAACAGAACCAAGCGTTACAAATAATAAATTATTCACTTCCAACTTACCCGGTGGACCAGGAAATGGTCTTGGCAAAACAGGTGGCCTCATCCCTGGGACTAATGGTGTATTTAACTGACCGCTCCCAGGAATTGGCATAGGAGGTGGTAAAACAGGAAGGCGGGGTCTTTGAGCCATTAAATGTTGACTATAAGCAGCACCAACTTGCTGAAATGCTGCAGCTTGGCCAAGATGTTCCTTGATTCTCTGGTCAATCAGACTTTGGGTTTGTTGTTCCTCAAACTGTTGATAATAACTTCTCACGTTTGCCTGAAATTATGGGCACAATAAGCAGAAAAATTAACACATAAGATATATAAAGTGGTTTGTTGCACCCAGAAAGTACACGTCTAAACTACCTTATGTTTGTAGCCTGCATTGTGTTGTTTTCTAACAGATGGCTGAAAAGATAGCAAGAGAGACGTCAGTTCAATTGAATGTTCATTTTCATGTTCTACAATCACATTGTGATGTGATTCTGACTTCAACATGATAGTAGAAAGCATAATATGTATCGAGAACAAGAGTTGAAGCCTCAACATTTTAAATACAAGAAAAAGGCACATATACATATAAAATACTTTGGCAAGCAATGTACCCTCTTGTTTAAGGTTATATACACTAGCCAAATAATTTGTATGCAGCCATTCGTCGCATAACGGCACACATTTTCAAGACAATAATAAAACAGCACACATTTTCAGGACATAAAATAACAATGTGTAAAAGCAACACTGACGAACACATTGGACACTTGACTTTGTAAGCATATAATCAAATAAGCACAAATTCATTAAATCCAAAAAAATAAAAAAAAAAATTTAACCGGTCAAATATAAGAAATACATGTATATTCTTGGAAATGTGGCTCAATATGTTTACCAACAACAATAATTATAATCATGAATGTATAAACAAAAATTGAAATCAAATTAGACACAATTCATTATTAGAATCAACAAAACACAGAAGGACTGCAAGAGGTAAACTTACCGAATCATGAGTCAAGTAAGTGTCACAATAATCACAGTAATACCTGCAAATTTTACAAGATTGATTTAAGTAATTGCCTCAGATTTTTGAGAGCACACAAATTTGAAGAGAAAAATTGAGAAAACATGAAGGATGTACCGAGGCATGGCTTCCCCTAGACTTGGTCCCGGCTTAAAGCAGATAAAATATCAATAAAAAGCAGACACTTCGTCTTCTGCAAAAACTTCAGAAAATCCATCATCAGATTGACTCAGATAGAAAGAAGGGTGTTTCCTAGAATGTTCTAGGAACATAAAATTATACTTGTTCAAATTATTGTATTGGTTTATTTTGGATTTGGCTATCTTACCTCATAGGTAAGGGTACAACTTAACCATAGTCGTTAGAACAAATGAGTTAGTTGAAAGTCTTTAAGAAACTAATCTAGCAACATAGAAAATTCCTTTTATTAGTGTTATTATTATTATTCCAGCATATTGGTGAGCAAGGCGTGTAACACCCCTACTTATTTGACCTGCACCGAATCAGACTGGTCCCAGAGAACAATTATGAAAATGATATAAGAGGACAGGAACCTTTTTATTAACATAAGAAACAAGTGATCTGTAATGGATTCAGCAGGAAGCACCAAAATATTAAAAGTAATTAAGATAACTCTTGAATTCACAAAAGCCAGGAGAACACAGTCTCCCTATTACCAAAAGATACACATGTCTTGAAAACATAGCAAAATAATAAGTCCCACTTTCTACCACTAACTTACCACATGCATGATGCACCTACATGTTAGCATATCACAAAATTAGTTTTTAGCAACACTTTTTAACTATTTATCTGATCAATTTCAGCTTCAACACTATAAGACACAGGTAATAACCCAACTAAACCAAGTCCTTTAACTTACAACTCAGCCAAAATCAAAGCTTCCACAACTCAACCATTTAATGAACTAACGTTCCTTGTACATCATGAGTTTATCATATAACTTAGACAAGGCCTAAACACAGTGGTTACTATATCTATCACATCACGTGTCAATTATGCTAACAGGTTGAAACTTTATCAAGACAAAACACATTCTCAATTCAAAATCCAAGTAGAAAAATCTATTCTTGAACCATTTTTATCACAACATATTCACAAACATTTTGTAATACTTCTCCACAACTGACATCCAAAATTTTAACCTTTAAACACACGTTGACTATTTTTGAATACATCCACTAACTAGATTAGGGAAAGGATAAACACAAATAAATTCTTTTCCAATCACATCATTAGAAGCTTATAAGTCCACTACATTACATATCATCCAAGCACTGATTCCAAACTTTATGCATCAAATCATTCATAACATACATCAACCCACATCATTACGAACTCACTTACTACCATAATGATAAATTACCAACCATATATACTTGAATATCAATTCTACTAATGCCCAAGGAAACCATACATAAATATTCCATCCTTATTAGTTTCCACATTTAAAATTATATTAGCACACATCAATTAACCAACTCTCAATGCATAGCTATCCATTTACATTCAATTCTTTTTCTACTAAATTAGCAAAGCCAAGTATGTAAATTAGCACAATTCAGACAAATAGAGTCTGTCACACTAGTTGCGATCCCATGCACAGACGTTTTAACTCAAAATGACATTTGCCAGCATAACTAAATAACCGAAAAACTCACCAGATGAAATAAGACATTCAATGGTCTCAGTAGTCACTACAGATGTTCATTTGCAAGATTGATTAAGCAGAGTAAGCACAGAAGTAACTGCTCTTTTCCAGTAAACAACAATAACTTTTAAGTTGTGACTACTCCCAATCTATCAGGTCATGAAGCCATTAGAAGTCACCAGACTCCATAAGAAACATCAGAAAAAGTTAACCAAACACAGCAGGGAGAATCTCAGTATGCGAACATAAGTCATCTAAAACAATAACAAACTATGAATAGATGAGCTTTAAACCAAAAAAAAAATAACCCTGCAGTTTATGAAGCTGAGAAGGAAAAACAACTATAATCCTAAATTAAGATAAGGCCAGACATCAATGCAAATTCACAGATACATGAACTATCTGAACTATAGTATAACTATTCAAAAGATAAATGAATGGTAATTTATGTATTCCCATATAAGAAGCAAATGAGTAATTCTTGCATATAGTAGGGCATCAGGAAGAAAAAGAATGACAACCATTCATGATTAAAGCGATACCTGACGGGAAGCAAAAATGTAATTCAGTAGCTTAATTACTACTAGAATAACCAAATAACCTTCGAACCTTAAGCCAAATTCATAAACTTACTGGACTGATAATTCCGAACCCAATAACCTCGTACAACTAAACAAATTAGACATTGAAACTTGAACTCGAACAAGAGATTGGACTCACTTGAAATCTTTTAATCAACTCAGGAAACTTACCGGAATGGGATGAGGAAACGACTAAGGGTGACCGAGGGGTCTTGCCGTCGCTAGAGAAGTGAATGGAGTCGGCAGTGAATGGGATGAGGAAACGACTCACTTGAATGAAGCTTTAATCCAGAAGGAAGCAGAAAGCGAATGGGGAAGATCTCAACCTACGGGGCCGGACGGCGAGCTTCGGGAGTGCAAAAGTCTGCCCTGATAGAGGAGGAGAACGGGGAAATGAGAAAAGTAAAATTACTTTAACCTATATTACACAATTACAAAAACCTCACTTTGATGTTTATAGTTTTCGCAATGGCCCAAAACTTTTTTTTTCTTCGTAACTAAAATTTATTCTCTCATGATAAAACTAGCCGGTTTTATTAAAATCAGAAACCGAACTCTAAAAATTTAAAAGTCTAAATCCTAAAATCATGCCTAAATCTTGACTCAAAATCTTCAATATTCGTAATCTCTTTTATTGTGCCCTACAAATTATGTTTCCGTAAATTTTTATGTAACATTACACCCCTCTTCCAATACAAGCTTACCCTCAAGCTTGGAGTCCTTGAGCTTAATACATTAGTGACTTGAAGTAGGTGCACTTCCGGTATCGTCTTTTTTTTTTTCATTTTCTTCCTCGATTTCAATCAAGACAACTTTTAACATTAATGTCCAGGAATAAAAAGTTCTTCACAATTATAGCATAAACATTTTGCTCGTCGGGCTGCCATCTCAGCACTAGTTAATTTTTTGATAACCGCAGTTGAATGATTGGAAGTAGGCAATGTTGTGGTTATTTTATCTCCTGTGTCATTATTTGGAAATTTGTCAAAAACTCATGTTCGAATTTTGTGAGAATTGATAACACACTTGCAATTTTTTCTCCACGGCTCTAGCGAGGGTCATGGCGTGAGCTAAACTGGGTGGGCTTAACATCTCTACTTCTATCTTAATAGGCTGAATTAAACCACCAGTAAAGAGATCCACTTTTTGATCCAAGCGAACTTATCTCGCAGGAGCCAACAAGTTTTGAAACTTACTTTGGTATTCCTCCACCATACCGATCTGTTTTAAATTAGTCAGTTCTCCTAAAGAATTAATTTGCAATGGTGGACCGAATCGCAAATTACATTGATCTTTAAAGATCATCCAGTTCCTTTGCTGTGATTTGGTGGTACCATAATTGCGTCTTCTCCTATCATATGAAATGCAGCCAATCCAATCTTTTCCTCATTTGTTGTTCGTTGATTGAAGAAAAATTATTTGCATTGATAAAGCCAAACTAAAGGATCATCTTTGTCATCATACATGGGGAAATTCAATTTCGCGTACAGCGGTACCATTCCTCTAGTATTGTGGTGATTGTTTTAATTTGACAAAAGCTCTTTCGAACTAGAATTTTGATCTCCATTCTATCTCCTTTTTATTTCCCATCATGGCTTCCAACTGTTGCATGACTTGATCGAATCATTCATAAATCAGGTTTTTAGTGGCTGCTGCTGAGGTTGTAATCATGCTCTGAACCTCATTCTGCATACTGTCGTCCCTTGTGAATGGCTCTGATACTAAGTTGATACGGTCTCTCGTATGAGATCAGGTCACAAAACGAAGTGTCGGATCTAGGTTTTTTTCTTTCTCTTATCTTTGGTGAATATAACGGATTGAAACTCGTCAAAGGAAGTTGCCGACTTGGAACTCTAAGGCTGCCTTTGGAAGGGTGGTTATGTGGAGGATTGTATATGATTCAATCTAATACTATGTATGGTGCTTGCTTGGATCGGACACACCAATCCAAGTTAACAAATCATAATTAGATTGACCAATCCCACCTAAAACCATGTGATATACACAGGATACATCTTTTTTAATAAAATAAAAAATACAAAAATTAGTTTACATTCTCTCTCATCAAAATCCCTAATTGACATAGTAGAAGACAGAGTAGAAACACAAACTTTTTCTTTTCGTCTTCTCTTCTCAAAAATCCCAAATCAATCGAATCAATTGAAACAATCAAAACACTTCTTTTCATCGACGGAGTTCTCTTCGTCTTCTCTTCTCAAAATCCACTTTTCTTCATCGACGGAGTTCTCTTCGTCTACTCTTCTTAGAAATCCCTAATCAATCGAAACACTTTTCTTCATCGACGGAGTTCATCAGCAAACGAACTTTCCATTCTCCTCCGATTGAAGTACTATCTTCTCCACCTAGATCTTCTGCAACAATTATATCACACTCTACACTGATTGTTTGGAAAACTATAATCATAGATCGGAGAAAGTAATTGAAATCTGATCTGACTTGCTTTGTTTCAGAATCAAGTTAGTTTTTTTATTTTTTATTCTACTTTTTTCTTTAATATTTTTCTTTAAATATTACAATATACCTAACTTTGTACATTGTGTGATTTAGATTATTTCACTTGAGCATTGGTTTTGGCATCAATCAGAGTTCATTCCTTTTCAATATCAAGGTTAACAGGTACTATATTTATCTTATCAACTACTGAAAACTAGATTTCTTGTGTTGCTGGTTATGTAAAATGTGGATTGTGTATTGTATATGGGTGGTGCCTGTGAGTACTGATAATGTTTTATGAAAATAGTCTTATGATTTTTTATACATCTCATACAAGATAAATAGCAAAACTTGAGATTGAGATTGAGTTTGATTATTATTATTATTATTTAAATACGTAAATTATTATTGATAAAAGAAATATAAAGAGTGACATGTGTTATTGATAAATATATATATATATATATATATATAAAGAATGAGTTCTGTTATTGTTTATCTAGAGCCGAATGTTTGGATAATGTTTATACTGTACATGACTACTCTTACTCTGTTTTATGTTTTTATATTTGGTAGTTTATATTGGATTTGCATTTGGTTTCTAATATAGAGATGTCAGGTTTTTGGAGGTCCTAATATATAAGAAATGTAATGGTACATCACTAGAAGATCGTCTATTAAAATTTATGCAATAATATAAAATTATCATTTTATTAAAATTTATAAATTAGATGTGGTATATGATATATTTATAAATTAAATATTATAAGTTCTTCTTTATTTTTATTTCAATTAATAATTTAATAATTTGATTATTAATATATATTCTTAAATTTTTTGGTGTTCCTAATTATGATCATGTCATATTATTCATTGACATTTGTTTTATTTTAATTTCATATAGATATGGATAAAATGCAAGTCTGTTTAATTTTACTCGTGACCGAGTTACATACACAAATAATGTGCATTGCCATGTTATTGTTCATTGCCTCACACTCCATTGCCTCAAGAAACCATAATAAGCGCCCGCGAATAGAAAATCCTTTAGCTAGACATGATAGAAGACTCTCTCTTTTCAATAGTGTAGTTGCTTCTGATAGAGAGTGTATAGATCAAATAAGGATGGATAGGAGACTATTTGGAATTCTGTGTGATGCTAAGGACAATGGGTGGTCTAAAGTGTGATGGTCTAGTAAGCGTAGAAGAGCAAGTATGTATGTTCTTACATATTATTACTCATCATGCAAAAATTTGAACTATTAGGAATAGATTTTGAGATCTCCAGAGACAATTAGTAGATATTTCAAAGTAGTCTTACAAGCAGTGTTGCGACTTCATGATATATTACTTCATAAACCAGAGCCTATACCGGAAAATTGTACCGATGAGAGATGGAAGTGGTTCAAGGTATGTCACTAGCAATTTAAAGTATTTTAGAATATAAAAATATTAAATTTAATATTATTGGTGAAAATTGTTATTTTTTTTTGAGTAGAATTGTTTGGGAGCATTAGATGAAACCTATCAGAGTAAATGTACATAAAGTCGATCAACCAAGATATAAAACAAGAAAATGAGAGATTGCTACAAATGTTTTAGGAGTATGTTCTCATGATATGATGTTTATATTTGTGTTACCGGGATGGGAAGGTTCAACTTCTGATTCTAGAATTCTTCGAGATGCTATAAGTAGGCCAACCAGGTTGAAAGTTCCAATGGGTAAGATGGTGTTGGAATTCAAAAAGCTTACTGTAGCGGGTTGGTCCTAGACGGGCCTCGAATGATAAGAGTCTCAGGCCCAAAAAGAAAAGGAGAGGCAAGAGAATGAGGGGGATACACTTGGCAGCCTCATTGGCTGATCGGTCACCTTGTAGAGTCACAAAAACTGGACAGCCCTTTAACCGGTCGGCCATCCCACAGGTCCGTAAAGGCCTGATAGTCTTTGCCTGATCGGTCATTCCACAGGCCCACAGTGACCTAGCAGCTGGCATGACTGACCAGTCGCTTCCTAAACCCGCATGGACCCGACAACATTCATAACCGAGCGGTACTAACAGAGAAATATGAAGGGTCAAATTATAGACGAAACAAGTTAGATAAAACGGGAAAATTAAGTAGGGCCCCCAATGGGTGAATCAGAAAATAACCACTGAAAAGGAACCCTATAAATAGGAAAAGCTCAGAACCCTAGGCAGTCTCTTTGGACACAGGACACACATTGAATATTCTCTAGTCTTTTAGGAAAACATTCTCTCCTCATTCTCTGTTCATTTAACTCCCAAATAGAACCCACAACAATTGGCGCCGTCTGTGGGGAGAGAGTGGTTCTAACGACTGGAGAAGGTTCAGATTTCGTGAAAAACACCAACCAAACTGTTCAACGCACCTGCTGTCAAGCCCAGACTCAGATGGCTGAGGACTACCTTCAGACGCCCCCGGTGTCGTCGACGGAAGAGCAGCTAGCCACCCTCACGACTGAGCTGAAAAAGCAGAATGAGCAGATTGTCCATTTACTCGCCGAGAACACCGCCCTGAAAAAAGGAAAATGAGTCGCCGTCGAGGGACCGGTGATCGGGAAGAGGAAAATACCGGAAGAAGGTGAATGGTTGCCTTTATATCGGCGTAACATCGTCCCTGAACTCGAGGATGGCTCATCGAAGGACAGTGATTCCACTTATTAGCCAAGCCGAAAAAGACAACCAGAAGGCCGGTCGGCCGGATCGGTTGACACTAGGGATGGGCTTGAAAAACACTATAAAGATAAGTATAACGAACTCAAGGGCCTGGTTGACGAGCTTAAAGGTCGCAGATCTGAGAGTCAACAATGACATGTTCGGACAACCCATTCCCGTCTTGGATCTCCGAAACCCCAATGCCTAAACGCTTCACCATGCCACATTGCAAACCATATGAGAGGTCGACTGACCCGGAAGACCATGTAGCCAACTTCAAACACCAAATTAGTACATGCAATATCCTGTCGGAGGACTACGGAGCTGTACTTTGTAAATATTTCGGTTTCAGCCTTTCGGGCACGGCCCAACGTTGATATGCGGCCTTACCCCCTCAACAGCATCCAATCTTTTGCTGAACTGGTAACGAAACTGGTGCACAACTTCTCGTACAGTAGGAGAAATGAGAGAGATGAGTCCGACCTGTATAGCCTGACCCAAGGAAAACAAGAACCCCTACGCCGGTATATACGAAAATTTACAGACCTAAAATCGGCCATACCTGACTGCAGGGAGAATGCGGCAATAACTGCGTTCGTTAAGGGATTATTCCCGGGCTCGACCGCCTACATGAACCTTGCAACCCAAAGGCCTAAAACGTTTGATGAGTTGCTAAATAGAGCTGAGGCCCCGGTCGAATATGAGGAGGATCTGTCGAGGCAGAGAGGTTGGGAAAACAGGCGAGACTGGGGCAATTTTGGCCCAAACAGGCGGTAGGCTGACAGCTTTGGCCAAAATAGGCAAGCGGGGCAGGAAGGCCGCTCGGGTAATGGAGGTCATTACCGGCGGGATGATAGGCCCCACGGCCGTTTCGGATAAACTACGACAGCAAGGATACCTTATGATCTCAGAATACCAACAAGGGAAGTGGTAGCCGTTATTAAGGAAATGGGAGAGAAAGTACAATGGCCACCAAAGATGAGACAATGCGAGGAAAAAGACATGATGAGATACTGAGACTTTCACGAGGACTTCGGTCATATGACAGATAACTATTTCAACTTGCATAAGGAAGTGGTTGAACTGTTAAAAATGGGATTCCTTAAGGAATACCTAACTGACAAGGTAAAGAAGATGGTGGAGATAGCAGATGGGAGACGACGAGAAAATGAGAGCAAACAACCCCCGCCACCCAAGGTTGACCGGATGATAAACACGATAGGCGGGGGGTCCGAGGCGTGTGGGTACACCTGATCCATGGCAAAAAGAAAGCTCAGGGAAGTGATGTGGGTACATACCATTGCGCAAAACACCAAAGGGGAGAAGAGCTATGAGATCAGTTTCGCAAGTGAAGAGGTTGATGTCTTGCATAACCCGCACCATGATGCCCTCGTCATCAGCATCACCATGGCTAACTTATCGGTGAGGAGGATACTGTTAGACAATGGGAGTTTGGTGAACATACTGTTCATAGGGGCATTTCGGATGATGCAGTTGGATGAGAGGTTGGTCAAGCAAAAGTTAGTCAGCGTGGTAGGGTTCAGTGGCGAATCCAAAAGCACAATGGGGAAGGTGGACTTACAGGTGTTTGCCGAAGGGATGAACCTCACAACTACATTCCTGCTTATTAACTCAGACTCAACCTACAATGCCATATTAGGGAGACCATGGATTCATGACATGAAAGCGATACTGTCGACGTACCATCAAAAGGTGAAATTTCCAACACCTTGGGAAATTAGGAAGATAAAAGGGGAGCAGAAGCAATCAAGGGAGTGTTACTATAACTCCCTACGGGTGAAGGAATTGGGAGCATAGCAATTACAGAACGGTCATCCAGGCAAAGAGTCGGGCCCTACGGATGACCAGGTCGATGAAGTAGGAATCGATGAAAATGACAAAACGAAGAGGGTGTTGGTGGAGGCAGCCCTAGACCCGACCGAACGACTAGAGTTAGTCGGCTTTCTAAGAAGTCGTTAACTGCTTTGCGTGGACTCATACCGACATGACCGGGATTAACCCTCAGTCATCACCCATCGGCGAAATGTGAAAGAGGGTGCGAAGCCAGTAAAGCAAAAACGGAGAAGATTTGCCCCGGAGAGGAACAATGTGATAAATGAGGAAGTGGAAATGTTGTTAGCCAATGGATCTATAAGGGAAGTCCAATACCCCGATGGCTGGCTAAGGTCTTGGTGGTAAAAAAGAAGAGCGACAAATGGAGGGTATGCATCGATTTCACAGATTTAAACAAGGCCTGCCCTAAAGACCTATTTCCCCTACCCCACATAGACCTTACGGTGGATGCTGCGGTCGGACATAAGATCATGAGTTTTATGGATGCATACTCAGAGTACAATCAAATCCTAATGCACCCAGACGATCAGGAAAAAACCTCATTCATAACTGAAAAGGGGTATATACTGTTATAAAGTGATGTTGTTCGGGTTAAAGAATGCCAGGTCGACCTACTAGAGGCTAATGAACAAGATGTTTGCTGACAAGTTGGGAAAGACCATGGAGGTATACATCGATGACATTATGGTTAAATCTGGCTCGATAGAAGAAAACATACAACATCTTAACGACACATTCGAAACCTTGAGTTTGTACAACATGAAGTTGAACCCGAAAAAAATGCAATTTTGGAGTACAGGCGGGGAAGTTCTTAGGATTCATGATCACCAAGAAAGGGATAGAGGCAAACCCGGACCAGCTAAAATCGGTGATGAACATGGAAGAACCGAGGAGCAAAAAGAAGGTCCAGCGACTTACCAGCCGCCTGGCCGCCCTCACGAGGTTCATACCTAAATCCTCAGAGAAGTTCGGCCCATTCTTCTTGGCAGTGAAAAAGAACGCACCATTTAGATGGACAGAAGAATGCCAAAAAGCCTTCGAAGAAATCAAGTTGTTCTTGACCAGCCCACCTATTCTGGCGACCCCAACTCCAGGGGAGATGCTGTACCTGTATCTCTCATCGTCACCACGGCCATGAGCGAGGTGCTAGTAAAGGACATCGAGGGGAAACAACATCCGGTCTACTTCACGAGTAAGGTTTTACTCGATGCTGAGACAAGATACCCAGAAGTTGAAAAGGAAATCCTGAGCCTTATATATGCAGCAAGGAAGCTCGGGGCATACTTCCAGGCCCATCCGATCGTGGTGGTAACCTCAATGCCTCTAAAGGCCATAATCCAATCACCCGACTAGTCGGGCAGGTTAGTGAAATGGGGGATTGAGCTGGGGGAGTTCGATATCACCTTCGTCGGAAGGAGTGCCACCAAGACTCAAGCCTTGACAGACTGTTTGGTCAATTTCGACCTGACAGGTAGGAGCCCGAAAGAGACCCTGATATGCGAGGAAGAGCAAGAATGGATTCTTGAAGTCGACGGGGTGAGTCAACTAAAGGGATGTGGACTGGGGATTTATCTCAAGCCACCAACCTTGCCCCCAATCCAGCAGGCCATCCGTTGTAAATTTTCCGCAACAAACAATAAGGTTGAATACGAGGCGTTGATAGCAGCGGTGAAAGTGGCATACGGAATAGGGACAAAAAAGATAAGGATAAAAAGTGACTCCCATTTGATAGTCCATCAAGTCAACGGGGGATACCAGGCCAAGAATGAGAAAATGAAGAAATATGTTGTCCTGGTAAAACAACTCATGACCCAGTTCACAAGTGTGGTCTTAGAGCAAGTTTCGAGAACACAGAATGGACGAGCAGGGTATAACACCTCATGGCTAATCTTGGCGCGCTGGTAAAGCACGAGGAGTTAGACGGGCCGGTTGTATACGCTGTCCTGGACAAATCCGTCCTTGACGAGATTAAGGAAGTGCAAGCTGTAGACTGAGAGGATTGGAGAACTCCCATCACGCAATATCTAACAGATGGACAACTACCGACCAACAAAGCAGATGCAAGGAAAACACGAATGGCTTCCGCCCGGTTTGTCTTGGTCGAGGGTGAAATGATTAAATGATCTATTGACGATCCATATCTAAAGTCTGTAGGGGGAAGACGCACATACGATATTGGAAGACCTACATGAGGGTCTTGCAGGGAACCGCGCAGGTGGAAGGAGTTAGGCTTTCAGCGCACACCGAGCGGGGTATTACTGGCCGACAATGAAAATCAATACAGCAAACTTGGTCAAAAATGTGACAAGTGCCAAAGATTCGCCAAATTCTTTAATTCGCATGCTGGCCCGTTGAATTGTATAACAAATGCATGGCCGTTCGAAAAGTGGTGATAGATATAATAGGTCTTTTCCCAACGTCCATGCATGGGAGGAAGAAATTCATCCTCTTAGCAACCGACTACTTCACAAAGTGGGTGGAAGCTGAGGCCTTAGAGAAGATCAGAACCCACGAAGTCCAAAAGTTCTTATGGCGGCACATTATTTGTCGGTTCGGACTACCAAAGGAGATCCTAACGGATAACGGACCCCAGTTTAGCTCACAAGACTTGAAGGATTTTTGCGAAGGCCTAAACATAAGACTGACGTTCTCCACCCCAAGATACCGCAGGCGAATGGTCAGGCGGAAGCTACCAACAAATTTATCCTAGACACGCTGAAGAAAAAGCTGGAGGAAGCAAAATGAACCTGGCCGGATGCCCTCCCTGAAGTACTATGGGCATTTCGAACCACCTCCAAGACCGCCACGCTCAAACACCCTATTCGATGGTCTTCGGGGTCGAAGCAATGCTCCCAATAGAGCGCCATGCTCCACAGTTGAGAGAAATGCTGGGTGAAAGCCAGAACCACCAGATAATGACCTTCGAAAGAGACACAGTAGATAAAAGTAGAGAAAAAGCTCATAGAAAGATGACCGAATACCAAGCCAGAATAGCTCGATCGTATAACAAGAAGGTCACGGCTAGAACCCTCCAACCTGGGGATTAGGTCCTCAGAAGAGTATTCCAGAACAAATTGGAGCCAGGGCACGAAAAGTTATGCGCTAACTGGGAAGACCCTTACCAGATTGACCGGATGGTCGGAAGAGGGGCATACAGGCTAGTGACCAAAGAGGGGAAAGAGGTTGGCAACAGCTGGAACATCTTTCACCTTAAAAAGTACCACTTTTAGCTAGTAGGACTTTTCTTTTTGCATTTTCTTTCATTTTGTACATTTAACAAGACGAAAGGGGCACTCTTTTCCCTTCGGGGTTTTTAACGAGGCCGATCAATAAAAAAAAAGAAGAAGAAAAACCACTGACTAGAATTATAGACCGAACGGTCTTCCAAGTCGGGGATTGAAAAACGTACCTGCAAAATGACTAGCTAGTTTGTAAGGGTCGGGGGGTCGCAAAAATGCACCCACCACCTATACAAGTCGAGGATCCCTAAGCGTACCCACGAAGAATTCGAACAGGCCCTGTAAGGCCATTCGGTCAATTACACGGGACCCCCCAATAGGATAATTCCTCACCAATACCACTAAAACGTCTGTCGCAAAGTTATAACTTAACTCTCAAAAAAACCTTTTAAGAAGAAACTTAGTAAGGGATCCCCACTTCCTATAAACATATGGCAACAATTGATAAGTTGTCACCCCTATAGAAAATGAAATAATTGGTTGGCATAACTGATCGGTAAGAAACGCAAATCAGTTACATCAAAATATAAATTCGATTATCGCAACACGCGACATATAAAAATTATGACTGATCGGTCCAAAGCATTAATTGAATACCACAAAGCATGACCGATCGGTCCAAATGAGTCTAAGGACATAAATTATGACCGATTGGTCCAAAGCATTAATTGAATACCACAAAGCATGACCGGTCAGTCCAAATGAATCTAAAGACATAAATTATGACCGATCGGTCCAATGCATTAATTGAATACCACAAAGCATGACCGGTCGGTCCAAATGAATTTAAGGACATAAATTATGATCGATCGGTCCAAAGCATTAATTAAATACCACAAAGCATGACCGATCGGTTAAGATGAATTTGAGGCCATAAATTAAGACTGATCGGTCGAAAGCGGATTGAGTACCATAGTGTCTGACTGATCAGTTAGAATGAACTAAATGCCACAACACGTATCTTAATGAAACTTGTGGAATGATTCGGTCAGTTAATGAAAATTTTCTTTGGTGACTTTTGTGTATTGTTCTGCTCATCTTTTGTTTTAGAAATTTATTTGGACAGTTTGTTTTTAAAACTAAAATAATTAATAATTAGTTAAGTTTAAATTGAAGGTGAATAAAATAAATAAAAATATTCAAGGTAAGTTGAGATACATTCCTTTGTGCAGCATTTCGAATGTTACTAACAAACAAAATATCCTTTAAACTTCGAGCGCACATTCTCCTTTTTATTTCTTAATTTGTTATCTTCTGACATCAATAATTATATATACATGTATTTTTCTGTTCTTTAATTCTTCTTCTTGACATCTCCTTCCGTGCTTATATTCTCCTTCTCTATAAATTTTTAATAACCTCTGTACTCGATACATGCGTGGACATCTCACGTTAGGATTAAGATCTCATGTTCTTTTTCTCAACTCCTCATCTCATTAGTACATGTTATAGAATGAATAAATAAATAAATAAATAAATAAATAATGATATAAAATAAAATAATAAAATTAGTATTGTGGAATGTAAATTGTTGAGAAGTAAACAGAAGAACCTCTTAATCAATTTAATAGTAAACAACTCTCGAAACACGAGATTGATATGTTCCATCAGCATTAATTGGTTGGTTGAAGCACTATGATTTTATTGTTTCTTTCGAGAACTTCTGCAGAGTTTTTGGTATGAATTAATTGCTTGATTTGCTTTTCTCAAGCCATTTAGTTAAAGACTATTTTAGGCGAACATGAATCTATTAGAAGATTAACAAATATTCCAAGTTTTAAAATTTCAGGCGCACGAATTGATACAAAATAAGATTGAAAATAAACATGTAAATAAGGTTGGCAGTGACTTTGCTTTAAGTGTATCGTCCTGGTCAGAAAGAACCTTGACAAGTCACAAAGGACATGGAAAATCACAAAGAAAATGGAAGCATTGTCACTAAGAAACAATGTTCGGATAACATTTAAAAACAAAAGGTCCAAAATATTCAGGGAATTTAGGAAGAGGGTTAACAACAAATTCCGGTCGGTTGGTCAAGAAGGAGGGACTGACTTTTTCAGCTCTGCAATTTCCTCTAAAACCTCGTCCGAGGATATTGCTTCATCTCTCACCTCCCTTAACAGTTCCAATCGAGTCTCGACATAGCAACGGTCGAGCTCGCCATTCAAATGACCGACCTCACTATTCAAAGAATCAACTGCTTCACTCTGCTTCTTCTCTCGGCCTCCAGACTGGCCTGAAGCTTCCTAACCTTCGCTTCCCGAGCGCTGACCGTCTGAGCCAAAGTAAAATTGATTTGTTCTAAAGCCAGAGCCTAGTCGAAAGACCGCTTGGACTTGCTGCTTCAGCTGGTTCCAGCTCGGCCAAACGACCGTCCGCCTCGATATGCCTTTTGCCTTCCACGTTGATGAAATGGGCCAAGGCCCTGACGTGTTGCATCCCCTGCCATCCAAACCAAGGGTAAAAAAAGAAAAAAGAGAGAAGAAAGGTAAAGCGACGCAAACCTGGACAGGATGGGCAATAGCAGACTCAAAAACCCCCTGCGCCCCCATATCATACAGTTCCGTTCGGTCATTCGAAAAGTTTAAAAAATTCGCGACTTTAAGCAACTCCTTAAAATGGGTATTCATAGACATGCCCTCGGGAAAGGATAGCTCGACCTCGCCTCTGCATGGCTCCGCCAGAGGTCGCTTCCCTTATCTGAGCGAGGTCGTTTAGAGGCCTCCATAGAGGACGAATGGGACTTCTGAGGAGCCAGAGACTCGGGCCGCACGGTTGACCGAACAAGAGATCTATCCCTTCAGCCGCTACCAATTGTGTCTGCCTGACTGGGCAAAGAGGACTGTTCGATAGCACCCATAGCGGTGGCCTTGGATCTCTAGTCGGGTGTTTGCAGGCCAACCAGAGACCAGTCTTCCTTATGTTTCCTCCTATTCTCCCTTAAAAAAGCTAACGATCGTATATAAACAAAGGGCAAATAAAATGAATTCATAACCAACAACAACCGAGCAGGAGCCAGCAATAATGGGGGATAAATGACGATGGAAGTAGGATACCTAAATCAAGAGAAAACAAATTGAATACGCTGTCATTTATGCATCCGAGAAGGGACTCCCTACCCCTATCCTGAAAGGGATTCCTATAGATGGCCTGACACCTAGCCTCACTACCGGTAGGGGGCAGGCAGTGCTCAATACCCAAATTTTTAGTTATCTACCAATGCTTGGCAAGGTGCCGACTGGGATCCACCACTGTCACCCCCCTAATAAAAAAAAATACTTGTTTTTCAGTGCTTGTCACTAGTAGTCTGTTCAATGAACTTAGGGCTGCTAGACCGACAGACGAAAATATATCGACCATTCTCCCGACCATCCATCTTTATATATACACATAAAAGAAGTCTCTGACCTTGAAAGGGAAGCCGTACCTCTCATGTAGGATTTCTACGCAGTGGATAATCCTCACGACATTAGGATGAAGCTGGCTCACGTGGATCAAAAACAGCTCGCAGAACTTTTTAATCAAACCATGGAAAGGGAGCCGGACGCCGCAATCGAAGTGCTTCGTGTAAAAAGGTTCCTAGCCGAGCGGCGCCCCATCTATCCGTTCCTCCCTCTTAGGAAGGCGCATCTCAACAAAGTAAGGGATGTTATATTTTTCCCTCAACCTAGCAAGGTGGGCCTCGGTAACGTCGCTCGGGAAGTTATAGAGATCTTGGAGAATGCACTGAGAAAGGAAGCCCTGCCGGTAGTAGAAGCCTCACCACATGCTCAGTTTGACCTCCTGGATGCCGCCTCCTGGAATCCCGAACGGGTATCATCCCCAGAAACTCCCGTTCAGTCCCCAGTGTGCGGAGGGGGATCCGGAATAGTAGGAATATCACCACTACTCGCCATTTGTGGATAGAAATGAAAAACACACAAAGAGGAAAAGGGGAGATAACGATACCAAAAACAATCACGGCAATCTTAGCCTTAAACTAACTGGCAAAAGACAACAATAACACCTAAAACGACCACCCACGGGGATTGCCCTCCTATCCTTAAGGCTAAAAGCAGTAATGGCACACTTAAAAAGCAAAGGCATGGAGAAGGACCTGTCTCTAGAAAACATGAAGAACTCACTCAAGAAATCATCAAGCCCCACTAAGTTAACACAAAAGAAGAAACACAACATTTTCCATTTGGAGCCCAAACCCATTCTCATTCGAATATCAGCACAAAGCAAAATAATGAAAAACAACCAATCAACTGCCAAATACACAAATTGAAGCACAGTAACAACAACAACCATAAAATTACCAAGATTCCACAAATAAAAAAAAAAAGAAGAAAGAGAGATTCAAGCTAAACACCATATGGACCAAAAGCACGAGGGACTCACCGATTAGAAGCAGCCGGAAAGCAAGAATCTAACGGCGGCAACAAGAGGAGCTTGGAAACTACAAAGGCAGAAGGAACTTGAACGTCGGCGGTAAAATCAAACTCAGCGACGGAAAAGGGAAAACACAGGAAGACGAAGAGAGAGAGGTTTCTGAAAATAAGAAGAGAGAGAGAGGTTTTTGAAAATAAGAAGAGAGGGGTTTTTGAAGGAGAGAGAAAGATTTTTTTTTAAAAAAAAATAAGAAAGGAGGTGGAAAGATGCAATGAAGTAGCTCGATAGTCGAGGCAAAACAAAATACAAACAGGTCATGTCATGATTACAAAACTCCCCACTCAAAAAATTCAGTTGGATTCGAAAATGCTTCGTTGATTTCAAACTGGAAACGGCCGGGGTAGTTCGAACCAACCCGTTCGGACATTGCCCCGGTTGTATAAGTCCAACCGCCGCAATGGGGGATTACTGTAGCGGGTTGGTCCTAGACGATCCGCGAAGGATAAGGGTCTCAGGACTAAAAAGAAAATGAGAGAGACAAAAGAATGAGGGGGATACACTTGGCAGCCTTATTGGCCGATCGGTCACCCCGTAGAGTCACAAAAACTGGACAGCCTTTAACCGGTCGACCATCCCACAGGTCCGTAAAGGCCTGATAGTCTTTGCCCGATCGGTCATTCCACAGGCCCATAATGACCTAGCAGCTGGCATGACCGACCGGTCACTTTATAAACCTGCGTGGACCCGACAACATTCATAATCGAGCGTTACTAACGGAGGAATATGAAGGGTCAAATTGTAGACGAAACAGGCTAGATAAAATAGGAAAGTTAAGTAGGGCCCCCAGGGGGTGAATCAGAAAATAACCACTCAAAAGGAACCCTAAAAATAGGAAAAGCTCGAAAACCCCAGGCAGTCTCTTTGGACACATGACACACACTGAATATTCTCTAGTCTTTTAGTAAAACATTCTCCCCTCATTCTCTATTCATTTAACTCCCAAACAGAACCCACAACACTTATTATTTCTGAAAGATGGAAATGATGATTTTTTTTTCCAAAAATCTTATAGGGCAATATTATCTTGTGGGTGCCGGATATGCAGATGGTGATGGATTTTTAGCTCTATATCAGGGAACAGGATATCACTTATCAAATTGGAGAGATGGACATGTTCCTTTAATCACGAGGAATATTTCAACATGAAACATGCTTCAGCACGGAATGTGATAGAAAGATGCTTTGGTATTTTAAAGAAACGATGGGTTATCTTGAGGAGTCCTTCTTTCTATCCAATCAAAACACAATGTCATATAATCACGGCATGTTGTTTGATACCTAATTTAGTTCGAAGAGAAATGGCCATCGATCATTTCGAAAATATTGCAATTGTCATGATAATGATATTGGATTCCCTATAGCAAGGAGGGATGTAAGTATTGCGAGTATGTTTGGAAAGAGTGCAAAAATCACAACGAAAGTCTCTAGGATTTTTATTTCCAAATAAAATAGGGAACAATTTTTGTAGGTACATGAAGTTTAAGTGACCCAATCTATAATGCCACAACATAGTAGCACTATTTTGACTCATCCTAGAGGTAGATAAATTAACTGAAGATAGAGGAACTGTAAAAGAACCATGTGTAACCAGCGACTTATTGACCTTGAGAATATAAAATCCATGTATCAGCTCGGCAACTCCAATCGTCCTCTGCGAGACCAAGTCCTGAAAAACACAGTATGCATGATAGAACTTTGTCAAACATTTTTCATCATGCGTGAGCTTAGATATCGACGGCAAGTTGCAATCCAAATTTGGAACATAAAGAACAGACTTCAATGTCAATTTTTCAGAAACCACAACAGATCCACAACCAGTAACTTTTGAAACTGATCCATCAGCTATTTTAACATATAAATTACCTTGGCATGGTTCAAAGTAATTGAATGCTTTAATATCTCCAGTCATGTGATCGGTTGCCCCCGAATCTATAATCCAAGATCCTGGGGTTTCCTGTTTCACATTCAAAGTAGAGGAATAAGTACCTTTCTTGGCAATGAATCCTGAATTAGCTATTGTAGGACCAGAATTCCAGTTCTGAAATAATTCTTGCATTTGATCAATTTGCTCTTGACTGAATGCTTTAGATTCTGCCTTTGTTGCCTCTGTGGAGACTCCATTAGAACTAGATAAGGAAGACTCAACATGGTCCAAAGGTTTTGACATTTTAAGTTATCAGAGACAGCTCTGATACCATGAAGAAATAGGGTAGAAAAAATCCTAGAATAATATCTTATTTTATTTGTACAGCTTACTCCTATTTATATACAAGCTATGCTATTAATTACAAGGTACAAAGGAGGAGATTTGATTTTCTATTCAACACTAGAAAATCATAATCTTCTTAATAAGGAAATAATAAATAAAGAAGAGAAATTTAGGGAATATTAAAGATTCAACACTTTGATTTTATAAGTCATGAGCTAGTGTGGTTTGCTACATATCACTACTAATTTTTCCAAACCAATACGCCATCCATGCTTTTAAAAATTTTCCTTTCAATCACAAATTAAGCTTCAACATGATACAAATTCTTATAACAAGAGAAAATAAGATCAAACATCATAATTCAATATTTCCCTAATACTTTTCAATTTCACAAGCACAAAAATGAAATGGGCAATAAATAAATAATTAAGAGAAAACTCCACAATCATGCAGGCTGAATTGTAGTATCACTATTGATTAACCACACTTCAATAGACAAAACTAATCAGCAGCTATGAATATTCATACAGATAAGACTAAGAACTACATGGCAAATCATCATTCATAAATATGCTTTCAGAATTAAGTGTTCATAAAAATGTCTGCAACTTACCTAACCTATACCCATTAACAAACAACACCCGGTTTACAATAACCAAAATAAGTAATATTTAATTTGTCAACAATGTGTAGATAAAAAATAAATAGTTAAAAAAATGAAAACAAACAACAACACCTGTATAAAGATTAGTGGATAATAGTAACCTGTAGAATTCTCTTTAATCTCCTCTAGGACTTTCCCCTCATCAAGCAAAAGCTTTTGCAATTTTGGAATACTGTCTTCAAGTTCTCACACTCCTTAGTTAGATTATCAACTTTGAAGAATCCTGCAAGCATAAAGCAAATTCAGACCTAAACAAATAGAATTTCAATTTACCAAGATTTCCCACCACCTTTTAAAGCTTATCTTCAAGTTTCTTGATTTTCTGCTTTGCATGCTTCAAATCTTCCTGGTATTTGATGTCCTGCCTGTCATACTCTTTAAACTCTTTCTTACAAACGCTCATGTCATTATCAAGTTTCTAATGAAACAACAACCACTTTACCATTCAAATTGACCAAAAAAAAATCAAGTGAAATGTTTAAAGCAGCCACAAAATACAGTGCCATTCATATTATATGTGCAAGACTTTTCCACCAATAAAATGATAAATCTAATATCAGCTAAACATAAATATAATAGATGTTAACAGTAGTACACAACTATTTTCCATCCAACAATGCAATGCCAAAACTCTCAAAGCTCATATATATTAAAATCCCGGGACGATCCATGATGAAAAAATTCAACTACAGTATATACGGCTCTAGAGATTTTGCTTGTTCATTTTGAACTATTAATGGTTAGCCTCAGGGGCATGGGCACTTGCATTAAAACTGTCAAAGCCTCCACTTGCCGGATTGGCCTGATAAGCTGGAGGTGCAGCAAGAGAGGGAGCTCCACTTGAAGAATCAGGTGGTGGAGTACTCCCAGGAGCTGCTGCTGTTGGGTTCACTGCAGGAGGTCTTGGGAGACCATTTAATTGACCGGGTACAGGTGGAGCACCAGGAGGTGCCATAACCGGTGCCATGCCTGGAGGAGGGATATAACCTGTAACAATCATTAGAAACATTCACTTAATAATTCAAACTAATGCAACAGGCTAAAACCATATGCATACATGAACAAGTCCAATGTTTTCAGCAGAAATGTGAGCATATGACATAAATAAGTATATATGTAACATCAGTTTCTCAGCACAGGTTTCACAAGGCTTGGACACAAAGGCATTGAACAACTTCAGAAGGGCGGGTCTCTCAGATAGAATACCACAGCAGAATACAGATTGAATCATTAGAATAGGCCTTTAATTAACTTGAATCATTAGAGACCATTAGAATCCAGTATACAGATTGAATCAACTTTAACTATGAATGTTGGGGAAAATTCCATGAATAATCGCCGTATACATATACAAGGATGGCTCCCCACTGAGAGTAACTAAAAGGGACAGATTAAAGGCTATCAAGATATATGTTACTGTATGAATTGCTACAACCAACAGCTGGAATAGGCCTTACATCATGTCACCAATAAGACATCTGTCAGAACAATAAGAAAAGATGTGGGCAGTGTTTACATGACAAATGCAAGTGCACAAAAATCAGTTCACCAACAGAACCAAGCGTTACAAATAATAAATTATTCACTTCCAACTTACCCGGTGGACCAGGAAATGGTCTTGGCAAAACAGGTGGCCTCATCCCTGGGACTAATGGTGTATTTAACTGACCGCTCCCAGGAATTGGCATAGGAGGTGGTAAAACAGGAAGGCGGGGTCTTTGAGCCATTAAATGTTGACTATAAGCAGCACCAACTTGCTGAAATGCTGCAGCTTGGCCAAGATGTTCCTTGATTCTCTGGTCAATCAGACTTTGGGTTTGTTGTTCCTCAAACTGTTGATAATAACTTCTCACGTTTGCCTGAAATTATGGGCACAATAAGCAGAAAAATTAACACATAAGATATATAAAGTGGTTTGTTGCACCCAGAAAGTACACGTCTAAACTACCTTATGTTTGTAGCCTGCATTGTGTTGTTTTCTAACAGATGGCTGAAAAGATAGCAAGAGAGACGTCAGTTCAATTGAATGTTCATTTTCATGTTCTACAATCACATTGTGATGTGATTCTGACTTCAACATGATAGTAGAAAGCATAATATGTATCGAGAACAAGAGTTGAAGCCTCAACATTTTAAATACAAGAAAAAGGCACATATACATATAAAATACTTTGGCAAGCAATGTACCCTCTTGTTTAAGGTTATATACACTAGCCAAATAATTTGTATGCAGCCATTCGTCGCATAACGGCACACATTTTCAAGACAATAATAAAACAGCACACATTTTCAGGACATAAAATAACAATGTGTAAAAGCAACACTGACGAACACATTGGACACTTGACTTTGTAAGCATATAATCAAATAAGCACAAATTCATTAAATCCAAAAAAATAAAAAAAAAATTTAACCGGTCAAATATAAGAAATACATGTATATTCTTGGAAATGTGCCTCAATATGTTTACCAACAACAATAATTATAATCATGAATGTATAAACAAAAATTGAAATCAAATTAGACACAATTCATTATTAGAATCAACAAAACACAGAAGGACTGCAAGAGGTAAACTTACCGAATCATGAGTCAAGTAAGTGTCACAATAATCACAGTAATACCTGCAAATTTTACAAGATTGATTTAAGTAATTGCCTCAGATTTTTGAGAGCACACAAATTTGAAGAGAAAAATTGAGAAAACATGAAGGATGTACCGAGGCATGGCTTCCCCTAGACTTGGTCCCGGCTTAAAGCAGATAAAATATCAATAAAAAGCAGACACTTCGTCTTCTGCAAAAACTTCAGAAAATCCATCATCAGATTGACTCAGATAGAAAGAAGGGTGTTTCCTAGAATGTTCTAGGAACATAAAATTATACTTGTTCAAATTATTGTATTGGTTTATTTTGGATTTGGCTATCTTACCTCATAGGTAAGGGTACAACTTAACCATAGTCGTTAGAACAAATGAGTTAGTTGAAAGTCTTTAAGAAACTAATCTAGCAACATAGAAAATTCCTTTTATTAGTGTTATTATTATTATTCCAGCATATTGGTGAGCAAGGCGTGTAACACCCCTACTTATTTGACCTGCACCGAATCAGACTGGTCCCAGAGAACAATTATGAAAATGATATAAGAGGACAGGAACCTTTTTATTAACATAAGAAACAAGTGATCTGTAATGGATTCAGCAGGAAGCACCAAAAATATTAAAAGTAATTAAGATAACTCTTGAATTCACAAAGCCAGGAGAACACAGTCCCTATTACCAAAAGATACACATGTCTGAAAACATAGCAAAATAATAAGTCCCACTTTCTACCACTAACTTACCACATGCATGATGCACCTACATGTTAGCATATCACAAATTAGTTTTTAGCAACACTTTTTAACTATTTATCTGATCAATTTCAGCTTCAACACTATAAGACACAGGTAATAACCCAACTAAACCAAGTCCTTTAACTTACAACTCAGCCAAAATCAAAGCTTCCACAACTCAACCATTTAATGAACTAACGTTCCTTGTACATCATGAGTTTTATCATATAACTTAGACAAGGCCTAAACACAGTGGTTACTATATCTATCACATCACGTGTCAATTATGCTAACAGGTTGAAACTTTATCAAGACAAAACACATTCTCAATTCAAAATCCAAGTAGAAAAATCTATTCTTGAACCATTTTTATCACAACAATATTCACAAACATTTTGTAATACTTCTCCACAACTGACATCCAAAATTTTAACCTTTAAACACACGTTGACTATTTTTGAATACATCCACTAACTAGATTTAGGAAAGGATAAACACAAATAAATTCTTTTCCAATCACATCATTTAGAAGCTTATAAGTCCACTACATTACATATCATCCAAGCACTGATTCCAAACTTTATGCATCAAATCATTCATAACATACATCAACCCACATCATTACGAACTCACTTACTACCATAATGATAAATTACCAACCATATATACTTGAATATCAATTCTACTAATGCCCAAGGAAACCATACATAAATATTCCATCCTTATTAGTTTCCACATTTAAAAATTATATTAGCACACATCAATTAACCAACTCTCAATGCATAGCTATCCATTTACATTCAATTCTTTTTCTACTAAATTGCAAAGCCAAGTATGTAAATTAGCACAATTCAGACAAATAGAGTCTGTCACACTAGTTGCGATCCATGCACAGACGTTTTAACTCAAAATGACATTTGCCAGCATAACTAAATAACCGAAAAACTCACCAGATGAAATAAGACATTCAATGGTCTCAGTAGTCACTACAGATGTTCATTTGCAAGATTGATTAAGCAGAGTAAGCACAGAAGTAACTGCTCTTTTCCAGTAAACAACAATAACTTTTAAGTTGTGACTACTCCCAATCTATCAGGTCATGAAGCCATTAGAAGTCACCAGACTCCATAAGAAACATCAGAAAAAGTTAACCAAACACAGCAGGGAGAATCTCAGTATGCGAACATAAGTCATCTAAAACAATAACAAACTATGAATAAGATGAGCTTTAAACCAAAAAAAAAAATAACCCTGCAGTTTATGAAGCTGAAAGGAAAAACAACTATAATCCTAAATTAAGATAAGGCCAGACATCAATGCAAATTCACAGATACATGAACTATCTGAACTATAGTATAAACTTTCAAAAGATAAATGAATGGTAATTTATGTATTCCCATATAAGAAGCAAATGAGTAATTCTTGCATATAGTAGGGCATCAGGAAGAAAAAGAATGACAACCATTCATGATTAAAGCGATACCTGACGGGAAGCAAAAATGTAATTCAGTAGCTTAATTACTACTAGAATAACCAAATAACCTTCGAACCTTAAGCCAAATTCATAAACTTACTGGACTGATAATTCCGAACCCAATAACCTCGTACAACTAAACAAATTAGACATTGAAACTTGAACTCGAACAAGAGATTGGACTCACTTGAAATCTTTTAATCAACTCAGGAAACTTACGGAATGAGAAACGACTAAGGGTGACCGAGGGGTCTTGCCGTCGCTAGAGAAGTGAATGGAGTCGGCAGTGAATGGGATGAGGAAACGACTCACTTGAATGAAGCTTTAATCCAGAAGGAAGCAGAAAGCGAATGGGGAAGATCTCAACCTACGGGGCCGGACGGCGAGCTTCGGGAGTGCAAAAGTCTGCCCTGATAGAGGAGGAGAACGGGGAAATGAGAAAAGTAAAATTACTTTAACCTATATTACACAATTACAAAAACCTCACTTTGATGTTTATAGTTTTCGCAATGGCCCAAAACTTTTTTTTTTTTCTTCGTAACTAAAATTTATTCTCTCATGATAAAACTAGCCGGTTTTATTAAAATCAGAAACCGAACTCTAAAATTTAAAAGTCTAAATCCTAAAATCATGCCTAAATCTTGACTCAAAATCTTCATATTCGTAATCTCTTTTATTGTGCCCTACAAATTATTTTCCGTAAATTTTTATGTAACATTACACCCCTCTTCCAATACAAGCTTACCCTCAAGCTTGGAGTCCTTGAGCTTATACATTAGTGACTTGAAGTAGGTGCACTTCCGGTATCGTCTTTTTCTTTTTCATTTTCTTCCTCGATTCAATCAAGACAACTTTTAACATTAATGTCCAGGAATAAAAAGTTTCTTCACAATTATAGCATAAACATTTTGCTCGTCGGGCTGCCATCTCAGCACTAGTTAATTTTTTGATAACCGCAGTTGAATGATTGGAAGTAGGCAATGTTTTGGTTATTTTATCTCCTGTGTCATTATTTGGAAATTTGTCAAAACTCATGTTCGAATTTTGTGAGAATTGATAACACACTTGCAATTTTTTCCCACGGCTCTAGCGAGGGTCATGGCGTGAGCTAAACTGGGTGGGCTTAACATCTCTACTTCTATCTTAATAGGCTGAATTAAACCACCAGTAAAGAGATCCACTTTTTTATCCAAGCGAACTTATCTCGCAGGAGCCAACAAGTTTTGAAACTTACTTTGGTATTCCTCCACCATACCGATCTGTTTTAAATTAGTCAGTTCTCCCAAAGAATTAATTTGCAATGGTGGAATCGCAAATTACATTGATCTTTAAAGATCATCCAGTTCCTTTGCTGTGATTTGGTGGTACCATAATTGCGCCTTCTCCTATCATATGAAATGCAGCCAATCCAATCTTTTCCTCATTTTGTTGTTCGTTGATTGAAGAAAAATTATTTGCATTGATAAAGCCAAACTAAAGGATCATCTTTGTCATCATACATGGGGAAATTCAATTTCGCGTACAGCGGTACCATTCCTCTAGTATTGTGGTGATTGTTTTAATTTGACAAAAGCTCTTTCGAACTAGAATTTTTGATCTCCATTCTATCTCCTTTTTATTTCCCATCATGGCTTCCAACTGTTGCATGACTTGATCGAATCATTCATAAATCAGGTTTTTAGTGGCTGCTGCTGAGGTTGTAATCATGCTCTGAACCTCATTCTGCATACTGTCGTCCCTTGTGAATGGCTCTGATACTAAGTTGATACGGTCTCTCGTATGAGATCAGGTCACAAAACGAAGTGTCGGATCTAGGTTTTTTTTCTTTCTCTTATCTTTGGTGAATATAACGGATTGAAACTCGTCAAAGGAAGTTGCCGCCTTGGAACTCTAAGGCTGCCTTTGGAAGGGTGGTTATGTGGAGGATTGTATATGATTCAATCTAATACTATGTATGGTGCTTGCTTGGATCGGACACACCAATCCAAGTTAACAAATCATAATTAGATTGACCAATCCCACCTAAAACCATGTGATATACACAGGATACATCTTTTTTAATAAAATAAAAAATACAAAAATTAGTTTACATTCTCTCTCATCAAAATCCCTAATTGACATAGTAGAAGACAGAGTAGAAACACAAACTTTTTCTTTTCGTCTTCTCTTCTCAAAATCCCAAATCAATCGAATCAATTGAAACAATCAAAACACTTCTTTCATCGACGGAGTTCTCTTCGTCTTCTCTTCTCAAAATCCACTTTTCTTCATCGACGGAGTTCTCTTCGTCTACTCTTCTTAGAAATCCCTAATCAATCGAAACACTTTCTTCATCGACGGAGTTCATCAGCAAACGAACTTCTTCCATTCTCCTCCGATTGAAGTACTATCTTCTCCACCTAGATCTTCTGCAACAATTATATCACACTCTACACTGATTGTTTGGAAAACTATAATCATAGATCGGAAAAGTAATTGAAATCTGATCTGACTTGCTTTGTTTCAGAATCAAGTTAGTTTTTTATTTTTTATTCTACTTTTTTCTTTAATATTTTTCTTTAAATATTACAATATACCTAACTTTGTACATTGTGTGATTTAGATTATTTCACTTGGAGCATTGGTTTTGGCATCAATCAGAGTTCATTCCTTTTCAATATCAAGGTTAACAGGTACTATATTTATCTTATCAACTACTGAAAACTAGATTTTCTTGTGTTGCTGGTTATGTAAAATGTGGATTGTGTATTGTATATGGGTGGTGCCTGTGAGTACTGATAATGTTTTATGAAAATAGTCTTATGATTTTTTATACATCTCATACAAGATAAATAGCAAAACTTGAGATTGAGATTGAGTTTTGATTATTATTATTATTATTTAAATACGTAAATTATTATTGATAAAAGAAATATAAAGAGTGACATGTGTTATTGATAAATATATATATATATATATATATATAAAGAATGAGTTCTGTTATTGTTTATCAGTAGAGCCGAATGTTTGGATAATGTTTATACTGTACATGACTACTCTTACTCTGTTTTATGTTTTTATATTTGGTAGTTTATATTGGATTTGCATTTGGTTTCTAATATAGAGATGTCAGGTTTTTGGAGGTCCTAATATATAAGAAATGTAATGGTACATCACTAGAAGATCGTCTATTAAAATTTATGCAATAATATAAAATTATCATTTTATTAAAATTTATAAATTAGATGTGGTATATGATATATTTATAAATTAAATATTATAAGTTCTTCTTTATTTTTATTTCAATTAATAATTTAATAATTTGATTATTAATATATATTCTTAAATTTTTTGGTGTTCCTAATTATCATGTCATATTATTCATTGACATTTGTTTTATTTTAATTTCATATAGATATGGATAAAATGCAAGTCTGTTTAATTTTACTCGTGACCGAGTTACATACACAAATAATGTGCATTGCCATGTTATTGTTCATTGCCTCACACTCCATTGCCTCAAGAAACCATAATAAGCGCCCGCGATAGAAAATCCTTTAGCTAGACATGATAGAAGACTCTCTCTTTTCAATAGTGTAGTTGCTTCTGATAGAGAGTGTATAGATCAAATAAGGATGGATAGGAGACTATTTGGAATTCTGTGTGATGCTAAGGACAATGGGTGGTCTAAAGTGTGATGGTCTAGTAAGCGTAGAAGAGCAAGTATGTATGTTCTTACATATTATTACTCATCATGCAAAAATTTGAACTATTAGGAATAGATTTTTGAGATCTCCAGAGACAATTAGTAGATATTTCAAAGTAGTCTTACAAGCAGTGTTGCGACTTCATGATATATTACTTCATAAACCAGAGCCTATACCGGAAAATTGTACCGATGAGAGATGGAAGTGGTTCAAGGTATGTCACTAGCAATTTAAAGTATTTTAGAATATAAAAATATTAAATTTAATATTATTGGTGAAAATTGTTATTTTTTTTTGAGTAGAATTGTTTGGGAGCATTAGATGAAACCTATATCAGAGTAAATGTACATAAAGTCGATCAACCAAGATATAAAACAAGAAAATGAGAGATTGCTACAAATGTTTTAGGAGTATGTTCTCATGATATGAGTTTATATTTGTGTTACCGGGATGGGAAGGTTCAACTTCTGATTCTAGAATTCTTCGAGATGCTATAAGTAGGCCAACCAGGTTGAAAGTTCCAATGGGTAAGATGGTGTTGGAATTCAAAAAGCTTACTGTAGCGGGTTGGTCCTAGACGGGCCTCGAATGATAAGAGTCTCAGGCCCAAAAAGAAAAGCAGAGAGGCAAGAGAATGAGGGGATACACTTGGCAGCCTCATTGGCTGATCGGTCACCTTGTAGAGTCACAAAAACTGGACAGCCCTTTAACCGGTCGGCCATCCCACAGGTCCGTAAAGGCCTGATAGTCTTTGCCTGATCGGTCATTCCACAGGCCCACAGTGACCTAGCAGCTGGCATGACTGACCAGTCGCTTCCTAAACCCGCATGGACCCGACAACATTCATAACCGAGCGGTACTAACAGAGAAATATGAAGGGTCAAATTATAGACGAAACAAGTTAGATAAAACGGGAAAATTAAGTAGGGCCCCCAATGGGTGAATCAGAAAATAACCACTGAAAAGGAACCCTATAAATAGGAAAAGCTCAGAACCCTAGGCAGTCTCTTTGGACACAGGACACACATTGAATATTCTCTAGTCTTTTAGGAAAACATTCTCTCCTCATTCTCTGTTCATTTAACTCCCAAATAGAACCCACAACAATTGGCGCCGTCTGTGGGGAGAGAGTGGTTCTAACGACTGGAGAAGGTTCAGATTTCGTGAAAAACACCAACCAAACTGTTCAACGCACCTGCTGTCAAGCCCAGACTCATGGCTGAGGACTACCTTCAGACGCCCCCGGTCGTCGACGGAAGAGCAGCTAGCCACCCTCACGACTGAGCTGAAAAAGCAGAATGAGCAGATTGTCCATTTACTCGCCGAGAACACCGCCCTGAAAAAAGGAAAATGAGTCGCCGTCGAGGGACCGGTGATCGGGAAGAGGAAAATACCGGAAGAAGGTGAATGGTTGCCCTTATATCGGCGTAACATCGTCCCTGAACTCGAGGATGGCTCATCGAAGGACAGTGATTCCACTTATTAGCCAAGCCGAAAAAGACAACCAGAAGGCCGGTCGGCCGATCGGTTGACACTAGGGATGGGCTTGAAAAACACTATAAAGATAAGTATAACGAACTCAAGGGCCTGGTTGACGAGCTTAAAGGTCGCAGATCTGAGAGTCAACAATGACATGTTCGGACAACCCATTCCCGTCTTGGATCTCCGAAACCCCAATGCCTAAACGCTTCACCATGCCACATTGCAAACCATATGAGAGGTCGACTGACCCGGAAGACCATGTAGCCAACTTCAAACACCAAATTAGTACATGCAATATCCTGTCGGAGGACTACGGAGCTGTACTTTGTAATATTTCGGTTTTCAGCCTTTCGGGCACGGCCCAACGTTGATATGCGGCCTTACCCCCTCAACAGCATCCAATCTTTTGCTGAACTGGTAACGAAACTGGCACAACTTCTCGTACAGTAGGAGAAATGAGAGAGATGAGTCCGACCTGTATAGCCTGACCCAAGGAAAACAAGAACCCCTACGCCGGTATATACGAAAATTTACAGACCTAAAATCGGCCATACCTGACTGCAGGGAGAATGCGGCAATAACTGCGTTCGTTAAGGGATTATTCCCGGGCTCGACCGCCTACATGAAACCTTACAACCCAAAGGCCTAAAACGTTTGATGAGTTGCTAAATAGAGCCGAGGCCCCGGTCGAATATGAGGAGGATCTGTCGAGGCAGAGAGGTTGGGAAAACAGGCGAGACTGGGCAATTTGGCCCAAACAGGCGGGAGGCTGACAGCTTTGGCCAAATAGGCAAGCGGGGCAGGAAGGCCGCTCGGGTAATGGAGGTCATTACCGGCGGATGATAGGCCCCACGGCCGTTTCGGATAAACTACGACAGCAAGGATACCTTATGATCTCAGAAATACCAACAAGGGAAGTGGTAGCCGTTATTAAGGAAATGGGAGAGAAAGTACAATGGCCACCAAAGATGAGACAATGCGAGGAAAAAGACATGATGAGATACTGAGACTTTCACGAGGACTTCGGTCATATGACAGATAACTATTTCAACTTGCATAAGGAAGTGGTTGAACTGTTAAAAATGGGATTCCTTAAGGAATACCTAACTGACAAGGTAAAGAAGATGGTGGAGATAGCAGATGGGAGACGACGAGAAAATGAGAGCAAACAACCCCCGCCACCCAAGGTTGACCGAATGATAAACACGATAGGCGGGTCCGAGGCGTGTGGTACACCTGATCCATGGCAAAAAAAGCTCAGGGAAGTGATGTGGGTACATACCATTGCGCAAAACACCAAAGGGAGAAGAGCTATGAGATCAGTTTCGCAAGTGAAGAGGTTGATGTCTTGCATAACCCGCACCATGATGCCCTCGTCATCAGCATCACCATGGCTAACTTATCGGTGAGGAGGATACTGTTAGACAATGGGAGTTTGGTGAACATACTGTTCATAGGGGCATTTCGGATGATGCAGTTGGATGAGAGGTTGGTCAAGCAAAAGTTAGTCAGCGTGGTAGGGTTCAGTGGCGAATCCAAAAGCACAATGGGGAAGGTGGACTTACAGGTGTTTGCCGAAGGGATGAACCTCACAACTACATTCCTGCTTATTAACTCAGACTCAACCTACAATGCCATATTAGGGAGACCATGGATTCATGACATGAAAGCGATACTGTCGACGTACCATCAAAAGGTGAAATTTCCAACACCTTGGGAAATTAGGAAGATAAAAGGGGAGCAGAAGCAATCAAGGGAGTGTTACTATAACTCCCTACGGGTGAAGGAATTGGGAGCATAGCAATTACAGAACGGTCATCCAGGCAAAGAGTCGGGCCCTACGGATGACCAGGTCGATGAAGTAGGAATCGTTGAAATTGACAAAACGAAGAGGGTGTTGGTGGAGGCAGCCCTAGACCCGACCGAACGACTAGAGTTAGTCGGCTTTCTAAGAAGTCGTGTCAACTGCTTTGCGTGGACTCATACCGACATGACCGGGATTAACCCTCAGTCATCACCCATCGGCGAAATGTGAAAGAGGGTGCGAAGCCAGTAAAGCAAAAACGGAGAAGATTTGCCCCGGAGAGGAACAATGTGATAAATGAGGAAGTGGAAATGTTGTTAGCCAATGGATCTATAAGGGAAGTCCAATACCCCGATGGCTGGCTAAGGTCTTGGTGGTAAAAAAGAAGAGCGACAAATGGAGGGTATGCATCGATTTCACAGATTTAAACAAGGCCTGCCCTAAAGACCTATTTCCCCTACCCCACATAGACCTTACGGTGGATGCTGCGGTCGGACATAAGATCATGAGTTTTATGGATGCATACTCAGAGTACAATCAAATCCTAATGCACCCAGACGATCAGGAAAAAACCTCATTCATAACTGAAAAGGGGTATATACTGTTATAAAGTGATGTTGTTTCGGGTTAAAGAATGCCAGGTCGACCTACTAGAGGCTAATGAACAAGATGTTTGCTGACAAGTTGGGAAAGACCATGGAGGTATACATCGATGACATTATGGTTAAATCTGGCTCGATAGAAGAAAACATACAACATCTTAACGACACATTCGAAACCTTGAGTTTGTACAACATGAAGTTGAACCCGAAAAAAATGCAATTTTGGAGTACAGGCGGGGAAGTTCTTAGGATTCATGATCACCAAGAAAGGGATAGAGGCAAACCCGGACCAGCTAAAATCGGTGATGAACATGGAAGAACCGAGGAGCAAAAAGAAGGTCCAGCGACTTACCAGCCGCCTGGCCGCCCTCACGAGGTTCATACCTAAATCCTCAGAGAAGTTCGGCCCATTCTTCTTGGCAGTGAAAAAGAACGCACCATTTAGATGGACAGAAGAATGCCAAAAAGCCTTCGAAGAAATCAAGTTGTTCTTGACCAGCCCACCTATTCTGGCGACCCCAACTCCAGGGGAGATGCTGTACCTGTATCTCTCATCGTCACCACGGCCATGAGCGAGGTGCTAGTAAAGGACATCGAGGGGAAACAACATCCGGTCTACTTCACGAGTAAGGTTTTACTCGATGCTGAGACAAGATACCCAGAAGTTGAAAAGGAAATCCTGAGCCTTATATATGCAGCAAGGAAGCTCGGGGCATACTTCCAGGCCCATCCGATCGTGGTGGTAACCTCAATGCCTCTAAAGGCCATAATCCAATCACCCGACTAGTCGGGCAGGTTAGTGAAATGGGGGATTGAGCTGGGGGAGTTCGATATCACCTTCGTCGGAAGGAGTGCCACCAAGACTCAAGCCTTGACAGACTGTTTGGTCAATTTCGACCTGACAGGTAGGAGCCCGAAAGAGACCCTGATATGCGAGGAAGAGCAAGAATGGATTCTTGAAGTCGACGGGGTGAGTCAACTAAAGGGATGTGGACTGGGGATTTATCTCAAGCCACCAACCTTGCCCCCAATCCAGCAGGCCATCCGTTGTAAATTTTCCGCAACAAACAATAAGGTTGAATACGAGGCGTTGATAGCAGCGGTGAAAGTGGCATACGGAATAGGGACAAAAAAGATAAGGATAAAAAGTGACTCCCATTTGATAGTCCATCAAGTCAACGGGGATACCAGGCCAAGAATGAGAAAATGAAGAAATATGTTGTCCTGGTAAAACAACTCATGACCCAGTTCACAAGTGTGGTCTTAGAGCAAGTTTCGAGAACACAGAATGGACGAGCAGGGTATAACACCTCATGGCTAATCTTGGCGCGCTGGTAAAGCACGAGGAGTTAGACGGGCCGGTTGTATACGCTGTCCTGGACAAATCCGTCCTTGACGAGATTAAGGAAGTGCAAGCTGTAGACTGAGAGGATTGGAGAACTCCCATCACGCAATATCTAACAGATGGACAACTACCGACCAACAAAGCAGATGCAAGGAAAACACGAATGGCTTCCGCCCGGTTTGTCTTGGTCGAGGGTGAAATGATTAAATGATCTATTGACGATCCATATCTAAAGTCTGTAGGGGGAAGACGCACATACGATATTGGAAGACCTACATGAGGGTCTTGCAGGGAACCGCGCAGGTGGAAGGAGTTAGGCTTTCAGCGCACACCGAGCGGGGTATTACTGGCCGACAATGAAAATCAATACAGCAAACTTGGTCAAAAATGTGACAAGTGCCAAAGATTCGCCAAATTCTTTAATTCGCATGCTGGCCCGTTGAATTGTATAACAAATGCATGGCCGTTCGAAAAGTGGGTGATAGATATAATAGGTCTTTTCCCAACGTCCATGCATGGGAGGAAGAAATTCATCCTCTTAGCAACCGACTACTTCACAAAGTGGGTGGAAGCTGAGGCCTTAGAGAAGATCAGAACCCACGAAGTCCAAAAGTTCTTATGGCGGCACATTATTTGTCGGTTCGGACTACCAAAGGAGATCCTAACGGATAACGGACCCCAGTTTAGCTCACAAGACTTGAAGGATTTTTGCGAAGGCCTAAACATAAGACTGACGTTCTCCACCCCAAGATACCGCAGGCGAATGGTCAGACGGAAGCTACCAACAAATTTATCCTAGACACGCTGAAGAAAAAGCTGGAGGAAGCAAAATGAACCTGGCCGGATGCCCTCCCTGAAGTACTATGGGCATTTCGAACCACCTCCAAGACCGCCACGCTCAAACACCCTATTCGATGGTCTTCGGGGTCGAAGCAATGCTCCAATAGAGCGCCATGCTCCACAGTTGAGAGAAATGCTGGGTGAAAGCCAGAACCACCAGATAATGACCTTCGAAAGAGACACAGTAGATAAAAGTAGAGAAAAAGCTCATAGAAAGATGACCGAATACCAAGCCAGAATAGCTCGATCGTATAACAAGAAGGTCACGGCTAGAACCCTCCAACCTGGGGATTAGGTCCTCAGAAGAGTATTCCAGAACAAATTGGAGCCAGGGCACGAAAAGTTATGCGCTAACTGGGAAGACCCTTACCAGATTGACCGGATGGTCGGAAGAGGGGCATACAGGCTAGTGACCAAAGAGGGGAAAGAGGTTGGCAACAGCTGGAACATCTTTCACCTTAAAAAGTACCACTTTTAGCTAGTAGGACTTTTCTTTTTGCATTTTCTTTCATTTTGTACATTTAACAAGACGAAAGGGGCACTCTTTTCCCTTCGGGGTTTTTAACGAGGCCGATCATAAAAAAAAAGAAGAAAAACCACTGACTAGAATTATAGACCGAACGGTCTTCCAAGTCGGGGATTGAAAAACGTACCTGCAAAATGACTAGCTAGTTTGTAAGGGTCGGGGGGTCGCAAAAATGCACCCACCACCTATACAAGTCGAGGATCCCTAAGCGTACCCACGAAGAATTCGAACAGGCCCTGTAAGGCCATTCGGTCAATTACACGGGACCCCCCAATAGGATAATTCCTCACCAATACCACTAAAACGTCTGTCGCAAAGTTATAACTTAACTCTCAAAAAAACCTTTTAAGAAGAAACTTAGTAAGGGATCCCCACTTCCTATAAACATATGGCAACAATTGATAAGTTGTCACCCCTATAGAAAATGAAATAATTGGTTGGCATAACTGATCGGTAAGAAACGCAAATCAGTTACATCAAAATATAAATTCGATTATCGCAACACGCGACATATAAAAATTATGACTGATCGGTCCAAAGCATTAATTGAATACCACAAAGCATGACCGATCGGTCCAAATGAGTCTAAGGACATAAATTATGACCGATTGGTCCAAAGCATTAATTGAATACCACAAAGCATGACCGGTCAGTCCAAATGAATCTAAAGACATAAATTATGACCGATCGGTCCAATGCATTAATTGAATACCACAAAGCATGACGGTCGGTCCAAATGAATTTAAGGACATAAATTATGATCGATCGGTCCAAAGCATTAATTAAATACCACAAAGCATGACCGATCGGTTAAGATGAATTTGAGGCCATAAATTAAGACTGATCGGTCGAAAGCGGATTGAGTACCATAGTGTCTGACTGATCAGTTAGAATGAACTAAATGCCACAACACGTATCTTAATGAAACTTGTGGAATGATTCGGTCAGTTAATGAAAATTTTCTTTGGTGACTTTTGTGTATTGTTCTGCTCATCTTTTGTTTTAGAAATTTATTTGGACAGTTTGTTTTTAAAACTAAAATAATTAATAATTAGTTAAGTTTAAATTGAAGGTGAATAAAATAAATAAAAATATTCAAGGTAAGTTGAGATACATTCCTTTGTGCAGCATTTCGAATGTTACTAACAAACAAAATATCCTTTAAACTTCGAGCGCACATTCTCCTTTTTTATTTCTTAATTTGTTATCTTCTGACATCAATAATTATATATACATGTATTTTTCTGTTCTTTAATTCTTCTTCTTGACGTCTCCTTCCGTGCTTATATTCTCCTTCTCTATAAATTTTTAATAACCTCTGTACTCGATACATGCGTGGACATCTCACGTTAGGATTAAGATCTCATGTTCTTTTTCTCAACTCCTCATCTCATTAGTACATGTTATAGAATGAATAAATAAATAAATAAATAAATAAATAATGATAATAAAATAAAATAATAAAATTAGTATTGTGGAATGTAAATTGTTGAGAAGTAAACAGAAGAACCTCTTAATCAATTTAATAGTAAACAACTCTCGAAACACGAGATTGATATGTTCCATCAGCATTAATTGGTTGGTTGAAGCACCATGATTTTATTGTTTCTTTCGAGAACTTCTGCAGAGTTTTTGGTATGAATTAATTGCTTGATTTGCTTTTCTCAAGCCATTTAGTTAAAGACTATTTTAGGCGAACATGAATCTATTAGAAGATTAACAAATATTCCAAGTTTTAAAATTTCAGGCGCACGAATTGATACAAAATAAGATTGAAAATAAACATGTAAATAAGGTTGGCAGTGACTTTGCTTTAAGTGTATCGTCCTGGTCAGAAAGAACCTTGACAAGTCACAAAGGACATGGAAAATCACAAAGAAAATGGAAGCATTGTCACTAAGAAACAATGTTCGGATAACATTTAAAAACAAAAGGTCCAAAATATTCAGGGAATTTAGGAAGAGGGTTAACAACAAATTCCGGTCGGTTGGTCAAGAAGGAGGGACTGACTTTTCAGCTCTGCAATTTCCTCTAAAACCTCGTCCGAGGATATTGCTTCATCTCTCACCTCCCTTAACAGTTCCAATCGAGTCTCGACATAGCAACGGTCGAGCTCGCCATTCAAATGACCGACCTCACTATTCAAAGAATCAACTGCTTCACTCTGCTTCTTCTCGGCCTCCAGACTGGCCTGAAGCTTCCTAACCTTCGCTTCCCGAGCGCTGACCGTCTGAGCCAAAGTAAAATTGATTTGTTCTAAAGCCAGAGCCTAGTCGAAAGACCGCTGGACTTGCTGCTTCAGCTGGTTCCAGCTCGGCCAAACGACCGTCCGCCTCGATATGCCTTTTGCCTTCCACGTTGATGAAATGGGCCAAGGCCCTGACGTGTTGCATCCCCTGCCATCCAAACCAAGGGTAAAAAAAGAAAAAAGAGAGAAGAAAGGTAAAGCGACGCAAACCTGGACAGGTGGGCAATAGCAGACTCAAAAACCCCTGCGCCCCCATATCAGTTACGTTTCGGTCATTCGAAAAGTTTAAAAAATTCGCGACTTTAAGCAACTCCTTAAAATGGGTATTCATAGACATGCCCTCGGGAAAGGATAGCTCGACCTCGCCTCTGCATGGCTCCGCCAGAGGTCGCTTCCCCTTATCTGAGCGAGGTCGTTTAGAGGCCTCCATAGAGGACGAATGGGACTTCTGAGGAGCCAGAGACTCGGGCCGCACGGTTGACCGAACAAGAGATCTATCCCTTCAGCCGCTACCAATTGTGTCTGCCTGACTGGGTAAAGAGGACTGTTCGATAGCACCCATAGCGGTGGCCTTGGATCTCTAGTCGGGTGTTTGCAGGCCAACCAGAGACCAGTCTTCCTTATGTTTCCTCCTATTCTCCCTTAAAAAAGCTAACGATCGTATATAAACAAAGGGCAAATAAAATGAATTCATAACCAACAACAACCGAGCAGGAGCCAGCAATAATGGGGGATAAATGACGATGGAAGTAGGATACCTAAATCAAGAGAAAACAAATTGAATACGCTGTCATTTATGCATCCGAGAAGGGACTCCCTACCCCTATCCTGAAAGGGATTCCTATAGATGGCCTGACACCTAGCCTCACTACCGGCAGGGGGCAGGCAGTGCTCAATACCCAAATTTTTAGTTATCTACCAATGCTTGGCAAGGTGCCGACTGGGATCCACCACTGTCACCCCCCTAATAAAAAAAATACTTGTTTTTCCAGTGCTTGTCACTAGTAGTCTGTTCAATGAACTTAGGGCTGCTAGACCGACAGACGAAAATATATCGACCATTCTCCCGACCATCCATCTTTATATATACACATAAAAGAAGTCTCTGACCTTGAAAGGGAAGTCGTACCTCTCATGTAGGATTTCTACGCAGTGGATAATCCTCACGACATTAGGATGAAGCTGGCTCACATGGATCAAAAACAGCTCGCAGAACTCTTTAATCAAACCATGGAAAGGGAGCCGGACGCCGCAATCGAAGTGCTTCGTGTAAAAAGGTTCCTAGCCGAGCGGCGCCCCATCTATCCGTTCCTCCCTCTTAGGAAGGCGCATCTCAACAAAGTAAGGGATGTTATATTTTTCCCTCAACCTAGCGAGGTGGGCCTCGGTAACGTCGCTCGGGAAGTTATAGAGATCTTGGAGAATGCACTGAGAAAGGGAAGCCCTGCCGGTAGTAGAAGCCTCACCACATGCTCAGTTTGACCTCCTGGATGCCGCCTCCTGGAATCCCGAACGGTATCATCCCCAGAAACTCCCGTTCAGTCCCCAGTGTGCGGAGGGGGATCCGGAATAGTAGGAATATCACCACTACTCGCCATTTGTGGATAGAAATGAAAAACACACAAAGAGGAGAAGGGGAGATAACGATACCAAAAACAATCACGGCAATCTTAGCCTTAAACTAACTGGCAAAAGACAACAATAACACCTAAAACGACCACCCACGGGGATCGCCCTCCTATCCTTAAGGCTAAAAGCAGTAATGGCACACCTAAAAAGCAAAGGCATGGAGAAGGACCTGTCTCTAGAAAACATGAAGAACTCACTCAAGAAATCATCAAGCCCCACTAAGTTAACACAAAAGAAGAAACACAACATTTTCCATTTGGAGCCCAAACCCATTCTCATTCGAATATCAGTACAAAGCAAAATAATGAAAAACAACCAATCAACTGCCAAATACACAAATTGAAGCACAGTAACAACAACAACCATAAAATTACCAAGATTCCACAAATAAAAAAATAAAAAAAAAAAGAAGAAAGAGAGATTCAAGCTAAACACCATATGGACCAAAAGCACGAGGGACTCACCGATTAGAAGCAGCCGGAAAGCAAGAATCTAGCGGCGGCAACAAGAGGAGCTTGGAAACTACAAAGGCAGAAGGAACTTGAACGTCGGCGGTAAAATCAAACTCAGCGACGGAAAAGGGAAAACACAGGAAGACGAAGAGAGAGAGGTTTCTGAAAATAAGAAGAGAGAGAGAGAGGTTTTTGAAAATAAGAAGAGAGGGGTTTTTGAAGGAGAGAGAAAGATTTTTTTTTAAAAAAAAATAAGAAAGGAGAGGTGGAAAGATGCAATGAAGTAGCTCGATAGTCGAGGCAAAACAAAATACAAACAGGTCATGTCATGATTACAAACTCCCCACTCAAAAAATTCAGTTGGATTCGAAAATGCTTCGTTGATTTCAAACTGGAAACGGCCGGGGTAGTTCGAACCAACCCGTTCGGACATTGCCCCGGTTGTATAAGTCCAACCGCCGCAATGGGGGATTACTGTAGCGGGTTGGTCCTAGACGATCCGCGAAGGATAAGGGTCTCAGGACTAAAAAGAAAATGAGAGAGACAAAAGAATGAGGGGGATACACTTGGCAGCCTTATTGGCCGATCGGTCACCCGTAGAGTCACAAAAACTGGACAGCCTTTAACCGGTCGACCATCCCACAGGTCCGTAAAGGCCTGATAGTCTTTGCCCAATCGGTCATTCCACAGGCCCATAATGACCTAGCAGCTGGCATGACCGACCGGTCACTTCATAAACCTGCGTGGACCCGACAACATTCATAATCGAGCGTTACTAACGGAGGAATATGAAGGGTCAAATTGTAGACGAAACAGGCTAGATAAAATAGGAAAGTTAAGTAGGCCCCCAGGGGGTGAATCAGAAAATAACCACTCAAAAGGAACCCTAAAAATAGGAAAAGCTCGAAAACCCCAGGCAGTCTCTTTGGACACATGACACACACTGAATATTCTCTAGTCTTTTAGTAAAACATTCTCCCCTCATTCTCTATTCATTTAACTCCCAAACAGAACCCACAACACTTATTATTTCTGAAAGATGGAAATGATGATTTTTTTTCCAAAAATCTTATAGGGCAATATTATCTTGTGGGTGCCGGATATGCAAATGGTGATGGATTTTTAGCTCTATATCAGGGAACAGGATATCACTTATCAAATTGGAGAGATGGACATGTTCCTTTAATCACGAGGAATATTTCAACATGAAACATGCTTCAGCACGGAATGTGATAGAAAGATGCTTTGGTATTTTAAAGAAACGATGGGTTATCTTGAGGAGTCCTTCTTTCTATCCAATCAAAACACAATGTCATATAATCACGGCATGTTGTTTGATACCTAATTTAGTTCGAAGAGAAATGGCCATCGATCATTTCGAAAATATTGCAATTGTCATGATAATGATATTGATTATGCTATCAATGAGACTATAACTCATGTTGGTTCAGCAAATGAATGGAATGCTTAGAGAGATAACCTTGCAAATGAAATGTTCAATGAGTCGAGAAACAATCATTAAATTTTCTTTGTAGTTTGAATTGTAACCTTCCTTTTAATTTGACTATAATGTGATATTAGTTATATTAGGATACTTTTATTTATATTTTTCAATGGTAATGTTGTATTTTTATTATATTTTTTTTAATTTCAACATTCTTTCATGTGATGTAGGTTTATAATTTCTAAGTTGTAGGATACTTGATCTGTAGAAGTTTATTATTTATCTCTTTTTGTATTTGTTCCAATTTTAGTAGATTATTATACTTACCATGATAATTATAATACCATATTATTTACATTATTGAGCTGTTATTAATATTTGTAAGAATGATAATAATTCTTTTATTATAATGTTTATATTTTTTTTATAGTTTATAGATTCTCACATATTATATTATTGTTTCAAATATTAACTAATGTTTTATTGATCTAGAATGGATGCATGCATAGAAGAACAACTATGGAACAAGATGCTAGATAAAATAAGTGCATATGGACAAAACGTGAGGAGGAAGCTTTAGTATCCATCCTGGAGGAATTAATATCAAATGGAGCTACATGTGAGAATGGTACGTTTAAACAAGGGACATTAAGAACAATGGAGCAAGAATTAGGAAAAATATTACCTGATTCAGGCATACGAGCAAATCCTCACATTGAGTCGAAGATAAGGAAACTAAAAAAATATTATCATATCATTTTTGACATCTTAAACATGAGTAGATTTGGTTGGAATGATGCTCAGAAATGTGCTGAGGTTGATAGTGATGAAGCTTGGCAATCTTATGTACAAGTAAGTATAAGTTATGTTATTAATCTACTATTGTTATTATTATATTTACTCTATTAATGTCATTTAATTTTTATTGTAGCACCATCCTCAAACAAAAGGTTGGAGAGGCAAGACATTTCCCTTATATGAGAAACTTTCAAAAATATTTGCTAAGGATCGAGCTACAGGTAGAGCTGTGGAAACTCCAACTGAAATGGGAACTTTGAATGATAATGAAGAAGATATGAATGAATTAAGTGGAGGAATGAGTCCAATGTCTGTTAACCAACCAAATAGTGATGATAGAATGAATCAATCACAATCTTCTGTGCAGTAAAAAAAAAAGTGGGTTCGTGATCCGATAGTTAGTAGTTTGGATAAATTCACTACTAAAGACACTAGTGTATTAAAGGAGTCGGTGAGCAACGTGTCTAGACTATACAGATGATGGCCAATGGGAATAATGCAGATATCAAATATGTTGGTGATGAGTTAAAAAAGATGGGATACTCCGTGTATGATCGAAGTCGCCTACTAAGACTTTTCGGGGAACAACCAATCAATGTGCAAATATTCAAATCATTTGAGACTGAAGATGAACGGTCAGAATTTATTTTATCGCTTCTCTCAAACCTGTGATGGTTTAAGTGAATTTTTATAATATTTTGTTGTTAGGAATTTTGTGAATGGTGGCAGTACTATTTCTAAAACTGTTTTAAATGATGTAAAGTAGGAATGTAATGTATTTTACTTACTGCAGGAAAAATTTACATGTGCACTATGCTACCAGATAAGTTATATTTAGGTAAAATGTTGTGTATGCTTTATAATTGAAAGTTGTTATTAATGTTATATTTTTATGGTTTGGTATTTAATGGTCAAAATTTGTCAATAAATTTGTGTACCATAATATATTTACACATCATTATTATTTCATATAATTAATGTAATAAATTAAATATTAATATTATTCATAATTAACATGATTTTTATAACACATCTTATTATTATTATTAATTTATTATTATTATTAATATTATCATGTATATAAATTAATATAATTTTATATCCAATCCCACATTATACCAAACATAGTATTCAATCCAACAAATGAATACATTTGCACACCAAACATGGGATTCAATCCAATCCTATATTATCCAATCCAATCCAATTCAATTCAATCCAATTCAACGCTCCAAACGCTACCTAAGAGAGTTTCCTACCAAGTTTTATGACTAGAATATTTCTTGATTTTATTCATAATGAAAGACTCTTTAAATAGAGTTTACAAGCAAACATAATTAGGAAACAAATCATTCTGAAAAGGAAAAGAAACTAATAAGGAAAGTAAATAACACTAACAAGGAAATCAAGGCTAAAATCATGCCTAAATCTTGATTCCCAATTTCCAATATTCGTAATCCCTTTTATTGTGCCCTACGAATTATGTTTCCGTAAATGCTTTTGTAACATTATCCTTTTCCATTAATTCCATAAGTAGCAATCATCGCGCTATAATTCACATTGTCTTTATTGATAACTCCTTCGAATATCATTCGGAGTTCTCTATGCTTTAGGGATGGCAATGGGGCAGGTCGGTATAGGTCATCGGAATATTGAACCTGCTCTACCTACAGACTGGTCTGACCTGCTCCGTGGTACGGGGCAAAATGTTTGACCCGTGACCTACCCTGCGAGGACCTGCCCTGCCCCGCCCAACGGGATTTGCTTTGCTCTCTTTAAAAAGAGTATTTAAATTATATTTTTATGTTGCTTCTTACTTTGTCAAAAATATATTTTTAAATTTATAATGATATTTGAGTTTGAAAAATAAATAATTTAATGATAATTATTAATTTATTATTTATTTGATATTTAACTAATTTTTTATTTAATAAAATTACTTAAATATTATCAATGTTAATGAAAATTATTAAGTTTTAATATTATTTTGGTGCTAAAAAAATTATATTTATATTATATCTATGAGTGATTTCCAAAAAAACCACCGCTAGTTTGACCCTTTAGCCAAAAAACCTCAGCTTTTTTATTTTTGGCCAAAAAACCTCTTTTTGACGGATTTCGTCTTTTTTACTATTCAATTCCGTTTCTACCTCACCCGCTAGTTTTCTCATAGGGGCAAAAAGGTATATTACACTACATTTGAAATTGAATTTGGGTTTTTCGACCGTTGCTCACCATTACCCTAACAGTCATAACCTGCAAATGCCTATATAACAATCTGCTCATCATTCACATACATACTACTAAACAAACCAACCCTGAACACAATAAACTTGCAAGACAAATTGAGGGGTAATCTACCCATACACTGGCCACCCATATTGAAGAACAAAAATCAAGCAGCAAGTCATTCTTACCTCCTCAAGTCCGCAACAACCAGCCAATACGCTCAGAAGAAATATCAATGGCACAACTATTAAATTTAAGAATCGAAAATATTTTTGTGGGACAAAAGCTGAAGTTATGATTGCATCCGAATCAACCAAAAATTCCATGAAACTATTTTTCAGATGCAATGTTTGTGGTTTCTACTGGTTTTGGGAGCCCGATAGTGATGAAGTCAGCCAGGATGCAGTTATTAGTTTATCCTATAGACAATAGAGTGAAGAGAGAGAACTAAATGCAGCTGAGTATGTATGTGATGCAGTAAACATGTCTATGAAGTGAGTGGTGGAAACCAGTAATGAGAAATTAGGAAAGCTTCTGATGTTTGTCAAGGTTATGCTTTATATCAATGTAATGACCTGTATTATAATGCTAATGAAATGAAGGGTAGAATGTAATTGCATGGTTTCCTATTAATAAAATGAAGGCTAAAATGTAATGGAATGGTTTACTATTAATGAAATGAAGGCTAGAATGTACCCATGCATAAATTAGTAATATAAATACAAATTCCAAACATAAATTAAATCTTGTTCGAATATCACTGCAACTAGTTTGAAGGTTAAAGTTTAGACAGTAAATACAAAATGGCAGCAACTACAAAACATGTGCAGCAACTACAATACACACTGTCTAAATACCCAGCACATATCGTTCTCAAAGTTTAGATAGTAAATGAAAAATGGCAGCACCAAGAAGGCATTCCTACACAACCTGTCTAATGCAACTATACCACACACACAGGATGATGATTTTTGCTTCACAAAAAGATATAGTTTTAGGCACAAAAATATTACCAGTTAGAAAGTAATAAACAGGTATTAATTCTGAGGGTCATTGTCCACAGTAGAAGCATTGGTAGATGGACCTTCTTAAGTCTTACGTGGTTGCTCCGAGGTCTCTCCTGCTTGTCTCCTCTGCCTTTTTACCTTAATTTTTTTGGGTGGTGCCTATCAAATTTATTGACAAAAAGTTAATTCAGGCTTAAATGCATTAATGAGAACAAAACACAAATCAACACAATATGCCAGCACTGTGAGGTAAAGTTCTAATTTACCTATTGTTTCCTTTTGTCATGCCCAGTGTAGACATTATTACTAACAATTTGTGATGCCATATTTTCTCTTGTAGGTTCTCTAATAGTTATCCCTAATAATATACGCATGCTCTGGTCATTAACAACTGCAGCAATCATCTTCTTTTGCTACAATTTAACTATACATAAAAGTAAATTTTAACACGACCCAAAAGGGGCATTTTTTGAATTAAGCATCAGTTTGCAGGTAATGAACTGACTTTTTAAGAGGGTATAAATTTCGAATTTTTGCAGCTTATCTTATTATGGCCAGTTCTGTTGCAATTTGCACACTTGACAGTAAACCCTTTTCAATCCTGTCTTGGCCTCCCCCTCTTCTCTCTTTCTTGATTTCTTAGGTATACCTCCTCTTTTGGTGTATACAGATGGCTCACAACCAGCACTTGGAACATCCTCCCACCTACTTTTGTGAGGGATGAGATGAATCATGGTTGAATATGTCTTAATATAAGCATCCTTAGTCATTTCAGGATCAATGTAATCCTTGTAATCAAGACAAATTCCCATGTGGGCTGAATAATGATTGATACAGAGAACAACATGGGTACATGGTATACCAGAAACTTTCCATTCGCGACAATCACAGCAGAATTTACCAAGATCTACAGTCCAACTGTAATCCATCCCATTAACCTCATATTCCTTATTTTCAGCATAAAAGCATGTGAATTTCTTACAGGTCTCCGCATGCTTCATTAGATGTCCTTTCACATAGGGAGTCGAATCACTATCCCAACTTTGAGCATCTTTGAATTTTTTCTGGATCATATTCATATTCTCACATCTAATAAACTCAAATAAATCCAAATAAGATTCAGACCTTGGCAGTCTTAACATCCTGTTGTAACTTTCAAAGAAATTATTAGTTACATGATCGCATCGTACCCCCTTCTCGAATTTCCGTCGCTACCAATCATCATACTCCAGACGTCCTAGCCAATCATAGGCTTCTGAGTTGCCTTCTTTGAACTCCCTCATGACAGTTAAGTGATCCTGTTTGGTGTAAGCCTTTGCAGCCTGCCACAGTTTGGATTTAAGCTAGTTTGTTCTGTAAACCCTCCTCAAATTGGCATCTAGAGGCCTCACACAGCTCCTGCAAGTACAACCATATAGTCCATGACCATGTAAAACCATCACGAAGGCATTAATATCACAATTCAATTATTAACTTAAATGACTTATTAAGGGCATGTACTTGTGACCATATTCGGGGAATACAGCATCCAATGCAGGCAGAATCCTTTTCTGTCCATCGGACATAAATGTCACCTTCATTGAAGGAGGGATTTTCAGGTTTCATCTGAGATGCTGCAAAAACCACGTCCAGGTCTCTTTCTTTTCCAGGTCAACAATACCTGCCGCTAGATGTACTATGCCAAAATTTGCATCAAGCGTGACTGCCGTCAGAAGTATTCCTTAATAGGGACCCTTCAAGTGGCAACCATCTAATCTAATGAGGCTTTTGCATTGTGTAAATGCTTCAGCCATGGCAGCAAAACACACACACATACGGCTGAACCAAGGAACCTCACCAATCATTCTAACTAGTGCTATCGATCCAGGGTTAGTACGCTGCACCATAACATAATATTTTTGAAGGTACAGGAAGCAGGTGAGATGTTCTGTTTTAATCTTCCTTCTCACACAGACAAGTACTTTGTACTGGACTGTCCTTTTCACAGTAACTCAGTAGTCCTTTTGCAATAATGTGGCAAAAGTGTTGATGTCTATGGTTGGGCAGGATCTTATCAACTTTTCAAACTTCCTCATGATCCAGTTCACTCTTACCTCCACATTATTAACCAACCAATTACGGGTATGTTTCTCAGAATACTCATTAACCCTCATAGTGTCTCTACAAATTACTTCTCTAACTCTCAAAGACCAAGGACAATCCTCGCCCTTGCATTTGTAGAACAACCTATTAGAGTCATTTACTACCCTAACCATCTCTATACCCTCATGTACTGCAAAAACATTTAAAACTTCTCTTAAATGGTATACACTGTCAAAGGTCTGTCCAGTTTTGAAATTGATAAGCTGGCCTTCTATGAAAATATAGGGATCCCCTCACATCATAGTGTTTAACTTTCTTTCCAAAGACGCATCATCTTCTTTAGAATTATCACTATAGTCATCATCAGACTCACCCTCATCGAACAAGTCAAGATCCTGCCACTGAGATTGATCTGGTTGAGTCTGCATCTCTTTTTCATCATGAGCCTCAGAGCTTCTTTCCTGGTTCTCCCCAGCTTGGTTATGGTCTGAGGCTGCAAAATCATCCAACCTAAACTCTGTTACGCTTAAGTCCTCTAGATCAACATCTTCCTCAAGATCTTATTCTAAACCATGATCCTCCTCTGGACTCCTGTATTTCTGATTCGTCCCTAAACAAGTCATCGTCACCGTAGTCTGTGTTGTCGAAGAAAGGCTCGGGGAAGACAGAGAACAAGGGTCCTGGTGTAATGAATAGACCTTTTTCAATGATGTTGACGCTGTAGGTAAGAGGTGGAGTGCAGAATTCAACATCTTCAGATTGATGCTGATTCCCATTTTCCTTTTCATTGTTGATGGTATTTCCCTCACCAAGCGGTGGAATTGTCATTTCTGCCTCACCTTGTGGTGAATTTATTAGATGTATTATGGTAGTTGGAGACAGGTGCAGGTCAGTTCCATTTGATGTTATTGGTACAGTTGCAGGGTTTAGTGGGCTTTCAACTTCGGGTCTATGTGGTCCACTATTGAAATTGGACCCGATTGTACCCAAGTTTGTGATGGACTACCATTTTGCTTCTCAGCGTCCTCTATTCCCACATGACAGCAATCTAATTGAGTAGGAGCACCCTCATCTTCCTCTAACAAAGCAGACTCAACCTTAGCTTGCAAATGGTCTTCTATATCATCCTTTGTCCTGCTAGTGGCTTTGTTCGGCTCACCCACTTGTTCCCTATCCAAGTCTGAATGTGCAATATATGTCAAAAGCAACACTAGTTGGGTGACAACAAGCTCCACTGCTCGCCTTTGCTTTTCCTTCATGGCATCATCCATGATAGCTTCCCTGAATCTCACACTGAGCTCTAGCGGATAGTCTCGCTGATCTAACATGTCAAACAGATTTGCATTAGTGGTTATCTCTTCATCTTTGTCCTTCCAGGGCGGTTTAATCCTGTATTCAATATCAGCCACCACAAACCCTTCTCGACACTCACTCTTTGAGCTATCTCCATCAAAAAGACTCTGTCTAGGTCGACTAGCATAAGAACCTTTCTTCGATGGAAACTCACTACTAACTTAACAACATCGCTTTGGTGAACCCTAAAAAATAACAGCACAGCCAATCAATTAAAGTATTATAATATAAACTCACATATCTGAACATCAAATGAACACTACAACTCCACAATATATACAGCATGAGAAGATCATCAAAACAAACATCAACCTGTGAGGGTCCCTGTCCCTGTAAGTGCAAAAACAATAAACCTAAGAATGAAGATCTAATAGTTTTTGGAGGCATACTTAAACCAAGCTTCAAGACAACAAACCATACAGACAACAAAAGCCACATACAAATCCCAGTATAAACCTCTATAGATTTCAAAACTCACAAACCAATGAAGTACTGCACAGACAACAACTTCACTAAAAATCAAACAACAATCAGAAAACAATATACAACAAGTTTTACAATTTGGAAGATAAATAGTTGCACCCCCAAAATTGACTACAAAGAAATCTCTACATGCCAGAGAACGAAACCATCAAACCCTAGAACAAATGCAAACTTCACAGACAAATTAGAGGGACAATAACGATGTATCTTCACTTACCCGACATTGTCATCCTTGCGTCAATGCTTCAACCTGCTGGTCATCATCGCAGTGTTGTTTACGGGAGGAACTGATTGCATTTGAAAAAGGAAGAAGAAGAGACGAACACTTTGTCAAAGGTTAGGTATTCCTCAGACTCGTCTAGGTCACCACCTTACTACTACACCTTCAACATGAGAAGGTTTAAGCAAAATGGAGGGAAGGTGAGTGATGGTGGTGTTCCAAAAGCAGAACCCTACAGAATTTGTATTCGATTAAAAAAAACGAGCAAGGACAAAAAAAGGGGGGATGTGGCAATTAATGGTCTACACATGTCTTTTTTTTTCATTTTTTACTCATAATTAAAAAAACAAATTAAAAAATAGGGAAAAGACCTTTTTTCCCCTGTGAGGGTGAGGTAAAAATGGAATTGAACAATAAAAAAAAAAGGGAATCCTTCAAAAAGAGGTTTTTTGGCCAAAAATAGAAAAGCTGAGGTTTTTTAGCTAAAGGGTCAAACTAGCGGTGGTTTTTTGAAAATCACCATATATCTAATGTTGACAGTAAATTAAAATTACTTTAAAATATTAAAGATAAAAAATAAATAATCTAAGTAAAAAATTAAGAAATTAATTAACACGGCAAGGCGAGCACGGAGCAAGGCGATACAGGGCACCAATCAGATTTGGACTTGGGCAGGACGACTTGTATCTGACCCATTTCACGTACGGGACAGGTCGGGTCAGGTCAGGGCAACTTGGGGTAGTTCCGCGGGTCAGGGCGAAAATTGACATCCCTATTATGCTTCCACATTTTGAGTATGATTCTATAAGAGTAGCTACAATGAAAATGTTGCTCTCGAAGCATTTCTTAATCACAAAGCAATGAAGGGTTAAAGCTTGCTGGAGGACACCAAATTCTGCTCAAGAAGTGAGAATCTTTAGCATAGCAACTGCATCTGGTTGAATTTCTTTAGTTACCATATCACAAAAAAACTGAATGAACTTATGCAGCATTTCATTCAAAGCGAACCCACTTTACAAAGCCACCCATCACACAATATCTTTCTTTAGCGTTCTTGAAAATACATCAGAAGTTTCATCAAGCGACAAGCATTTCATATACATATCAATCAAAGCTGTAGAAACCAAAACATTAAACTCAAACCTTTCCTAATAGCAAGATAATTTATCTTCCTAGCCTCATCCAAATCAAAAGTAACAACACAAGCTTGTAATGCGCTGACTACAGTAACTTCATTAGGCACAAAATTCTTCTCAATCATCTCATCGAAAACATTAATAAAGCTTCACAAGCATCACCATTCTGAACATAACAACCAACCATCAAACTCCACGATACTATTCTCTATGGCTATCTCCAATCACATGTCATTTCAAAATGCTATTTTAGGATTGAGAAAAAGCATATTTATTCCAAATTTTTTCATCCAATCATACAAAGATCAAAATGACATTTTTGGGGTCTTTTATAATTTACAAAAAAAAAATATTTTATATTATATTTAAATAGAAATTTTTATTAGTAATTAATAAAAATAAATTATTGTTATTATAATTAAATTAATTAATTTGTAAATTAACTATAAAGAGTGAACAACTTAATAGTTAAATTGAATGAATATATATTTTTAATACATAAATAAATAAATACATTGACAAGAAATTGAATATAATTCATCTAATATTTTGATAATAAATTAAATATAAACAACTAATAAATCATTCAAATAATTGAATGATACATCAATGCATTACGAAGAAAATAAAAAGAGCTTCTTTATCTAATTTGTTTATATCTTTACTATTAAAATTAAAATTTTATTATAATGTTAATTATTAGATTTTCAATTTTATCGATTTAATATTAGTATTATTTTATGCATATTATATTTTATACACGATTTTAGATTTTTATACTTTAATTACTATTTGATTAAAATGGTAAAATATATGAATATAAGATTCAAATCAAAGAATTTAAAAAAATATATTTCGAATTATATAATACAATAACACTAAATCCAAATTATAAATACAATTATATAACAAACATTAATTATATATATATATATATATAATGTACCAAAATACTTGAAATTAATATTTTTAAATTGGAGGGGTCAATTTATAATTAAAAATATTATAAAATAGAATGGCATGTTATTTTTTTATATGTCAAATTTGGTCTCTAGATTACATGTTAAATGTGTGAAATGGAATTTAATTAGAGCAAATTTAGAATTAAAATAGAGAATGGTCAACTGGATGGGAGATAACCTAAACAAACAAACAGCATATCTAACAAACCATGTCTTCGCATACAAATTCAAGAACGAATTAACCAACGACAACTGTTGGTTTCAATCATGAAAAATGTTTTGAGAAAAGAAAGATTGCAGATAAGAAAAAAGGAATTTTAATTGCTCTGTAAATGAATGTTTTATTCGAATGAACCTTTACATTTATAGTTGCTAGTTTAACCAAAAAAAGAGGAAAAATATGGATGCACTGCTGCTAACTGCTTAACCCCTAATGAATAGGTCAATCCCTAAAGAATAGGTCAAGCTTATTGACTAATTCAAAAGCTGAAACAATAAAAGATAAATAAAAAAATCCATGTGGGATTTATTCAAGTTCTAAAAGCAAATATCTAACACCCTTCCTTGCTTTGAGAACTGCAAACTCCAATCTTTCGCCTTAGATCTTCAAATTTGCTCAGTGGAAGTGACTTTGTAAACAGGTCACCCAATTTATCTTCAGATTTGTAGTAGACTAGTGTTACTTCTCCATTGTTTTGAACCTCCCTCAAGAAGAAAAGTTTAATATTGAAATGCTTTGTCTTCCCATGGAATACTAGATTGTGAGAGATTGCAATTGTTGCTTGATTATCAAAAAAATTTCAGTGGCATTTTTTTGTTTCATATCCAGATCATACATGAGTTTTTTCAGCCATAAGGCTTGGTTGACTGCTGCTATAGCTGCAATAAATTCTACTTCGACAGGAGATTGTGCGACAGTATCTTGCTTCTTTGAGCACCATGAGAAAACCCCTAAACCTAAACTGAAACAGTAACCTGAAGTACTTTTCATATCATCAATAAAACTAGCTCAGTCGCTAACAGAGAATCCACATAACTCAAACTTTTTGCATTTTGCGAATTTGACACCATAATTAATTGTACCTTTGACATATCGCAGTACTCTTTTTACTGCTTGTAAATGCAATTCACTAGCACAATGAATAAATCGAGATAAGAGACTTACAGCAAATAAGATGTCGGGTCTTGTTGCAGTAAGATACGTTAAGCATCCAATCAAACTTCTATAATAAGCCTCATCAACTTTATCAGCTCCATCCTCCTTACTCAGCTTCTCCTTTTGATTCATTAGTGTGCTAACAGCTTTGCACTCCACCATCTGAAATTTCTTTAGAATTTCTTTTGCATATTTCTTTTGACAAAGGAAAACTTCATTAGTGCTTTGCTTGATCTCCATCCCAAGAAAGTAGGACATTAGACCAAGATCGGTCATTTCAAAAACCTGTTTCATTTCTTGTTGAACTCTTCAATCAACTCTATATTATTTCCTATTATCAGAAGATCATCGACATACAGGGACACTATAAGCACATCATTGCCTTTTAGTTTAACATATGAAGTTGTCTCGGATAAACTTTTCGTAAAGTCCAAACTCAGCAAATGATCATATATTTTGCTGTACCACGCTCTAGGCGCCTGTTTTAATCCGTAGAGTGTCTTTTTTAGCAAGTACACCTTATCTTCTTTTTCTGGAACTACGAATCCGTCAGGCTGCTCGACGTATATTTCTTCCTGCAAAACACCATTTAGAAAGGCTTATTTTACATCTAATTGAAAAACCTTCCAATTATTCTGTCTGCAACAGCAAGTAACATTCTGATCGTGTCTAATCGAGCAACCGGAGCAAAGGTTTCTGAATAATCAACGCTGAAAATCTGAGCATAACCCTTAAAGACAAGTCTGACCTTGTATTTGTTGATGGAGCTGTCTGCATTGAGTTTCGTCGGATACACCCACTTTACTCCGATCAATTTTCTCCAATCAGGTCTAGCGACTAATTCTCATGTTTTATTTTTCTTAATCATTGAAATTTCAGCCTCCATTGCTTCCTTCCGTTTTGGATTTTTAAGAGCTTCTTCATGACCAGCAGGTTCGCATATTACTACATTACAATGCGCATAGATATCTGCTAGTGTTCTTGTTCCTCTGACTGGAGTATCATCAATCATTTCATCCAGCCATTGGTCGTTAGTTTGCTCTGCCTCGTCATTTGTTTGCTCTGCCTCAACATTTTCTTATATTTGGAAGGTTAACTACAGGTTCTTGAGAGACGCTATCCGATCTTTTTGTATTCCAGTTCCATTTCTCATCCTTATTAAAATGAACGTCTCGAGTAATATTCATTCTATTTGTTTGTGGATGATATACTTTGTAGGCCTTAGAGACTGTGCTATAACCTACAAAAATGCCCGGAGTAGCTTTCTTGTCATGTTTATCACGTTTAACCTGTGGGACATAAGAGAAGCACACACAACTGAAAACTTTAAGAAAACTTAGTGAAGGTTTAAAATCATACCAAGCCTCAAATGGAGTTTTATTTTTCAAAGTTTTGCAAGGAAGTCTATTTTGCAAAAACACTGCTGTGTTTACGGCTTCAGCCCGGTATTCTTTAGGCAGCTCCTTCTAATGAAGCATGCACCGAGCCATCTCCATAATGTATCTATTTCTCCTTTAACTAACTCCGTTTTGCCGTGGAGTGTAGGGAGCAGTAAGCTGATGTTCAATTCCAGCTTCTTCACAAAAAGAATTAAATTTCGCCGAGGTGTATTCTTTTCCATTGTCTGATCTCAAAACTTGAATTTTGCAGCCACTTTGGTTTTCAACCATGTTTTTGAACTTCCAGAAAACTTCAGCCACCTCTGACTTGAATTTCAAGAAAAAAATCCAACACATTCTTAAGAAATCATCGATGAATATAATAAAGGCTACCTTGTAGTGATTGTGTTCTTTGGGGTCCGGCTACATCAGTATGAATGAGTTGTAGCTTTTGTGTGGCCCTTCAAGTTGATTTTGGGAACGGTAACCTATTTTGTTTACTAAATTGACGGGCATGACAATTTGGCAATCGATCGGCTAGAATTGGTAAGCCTTTTGTTATCTCATTCTTCTGCATTTCTAACATTCATTGAATATGACAGTGACCGAGTCATTTGTGCCATTTTCAGTGATGTTGGTCTCAGATAAATAAGCAGCATGCTCCTCCTCTGTTAGATCAAATGAGAAGCTTTTACCTCTCATCTTAACTCACAAAATCAATTCTCCAGTAGCACCGTAAACCAAACAATGCAAATTCTCAAAGGACACTTTGAATCCTTTTTCAAGTAACTGACCCACACTCAACAAATTTTGGTCGATATCCGGTACGTAAAAAACATCTGAAATTGTTTTCATACCTGAGATTGTTGTGATTGCTATGATTCATTTTCCTTTAGCTGAAACGTAGTTACCATTGCCTATCCTGACTTTTACTATTTTTGTGGGTTCCAAATCCTTGAAGAGAGTTTTGTCGAACGACGTGTGGTTAGTACAACCACTGTCAATTAACCAACATTCTGAGTTTGTTTTGGCGGAGAAACAGGTTGCCACAAACATTTGGTCTTCTTCATCTTGATCAGCCACTTGAGCATCTACTTCTTGTTTTTGGGGCTTGTTTCTGCAAATCACGGCTTCATGCAAGACCTGATCACACTTGCTATATTTCGCATCTGGTCTTCTCCAGCATTTGTAAGGTGGGTGCGTTAATTTGTCATAGTGCTTGCAAGGAGGGTAATTACCCTTTGAGTCTGTCCTTGCCTTGGCTATCCTGATGCTTGGCTGGTAGAGCTCCCTTGATAACATCATTGTGTCTCATAAGTCGTCTCTACTCTTGAGCTTGTAGAGAGTTTAGTAATTCTGCCAAAATTATTGAGGATAGATCCCTCGTATTCTCCAAGGTAGTTATTGATGGCTCGTATTTTTCAGGCGCAGTAACAATGATTTTCTGTACAATCCTTGAATCAGAAAAATCAGTGCCGAGTAGCCTTACCTTGTTGACGATTTTGAGTAATCTGTCACAGTTATCTTTGACGGTCTCTGATTCCTTCATCTTTTGCAGCTCAAATTCCCTTATCAGATTGAGAACATGCATTCCACGAATCCTCTCATCTCCAGCATATTCCTTCTTCAAATAGTCCCAAATCTCATTTGCTGACTTAAGAGACATAATTCTTGTGAGGATAGTCTTTAGTCTTTGAAACTGCAGCAAATAGACATGATTGGCCTTCAATTTTTTGGTTTTTTCTTCCTTGTGATTTTTTATCTGAGCCGCGGTAGGATTTGTTAGGCAGCGGAGCGACTTCAAAATCCTCTTCCACAGCTTCCCAGACATTTAGGGCTACCAAATGGGATTCCATTCTCACAGCCCACATTTGATAGTTTTCTCCGTCATAGGCAGGGAGTGCGATTTTAGAAAAACTAGCTTGTGCTTCCATATCATAGGTCCCTTAAGAAGAGTGCTCTGATACCAATTTGTTGGTTTCAATAATGAAAAACGTTTTGAGAAAAGAAAGATGGTAGATAAGAAAAGAGGAATTTTAATTGCTCTGTAAAGGAATGTTTTATTCAATGAATGAGCCTTTACATTTATAGCTGCTAGTTTAACAAAAAAAAAAGAGAGAAAAATATGGATACACTACTGCTAATTGTTTAACCCCTAAAGAATAGGTCAATCCCTAAAGAATAGGTCAAGCTTATTGACTAATTCAAAAGCTGAAATAATAAAGGATAAATAAAAAATCCATGTGGGATTTATCCAAGTTCTAAAAGCATATATCTAACAACAACCTACAAACCAACCCTCTCCTTATCACAAAACCATGCACACACCTACCCAACTGAACACAAGTAGAAACCAAGCTAACAAGCGTAACATCTTCGACACCATCATTCTCCACCACCACCATCCGTCGAAAAACCCTCCACTGCTCCTCAGGAAACCCAGTTTGCTCATACCCAGTGACCCCATAAAAAAAACATCAAGACACAAAAACTCATCGAAAACCTTCAAACCACAACCCACTTCCCCATACTTTCGAGTAGAATTGAACCAATGCAGACCCCACAAACACATCAGACGCAATATGCTCATTCTTTAGCACCTATCGTTGTACCATTTCACCATACTTAAAAGCATGTAATGCAGCATATGCCTTCAAATATATAGGCACAGCAAAATTATTCGGTTTCCAAACCATATTATTAAACATCAACAATGTATCCTCATAACGTTTCTCTTTACAGTAGCTCCTGAGAGTGAAGTTGTATAGATACACGGTTCTTTTAGGCGTTTCGTCGAACAGTTTACGAGCATCATCCACTGATACATATTTTGTATACAGAGTCATGAGCTTTGAAGCGTAAAAGCTTTTGTGGGCAAGACCGTATTTGAGTATTCGAGTGTGTGAGTTGTGACAATGATGTGTTACATCTGCAAAATTCGAAGTGCTTCACCATCGAATATGTGTATTCCATGAAAATAGAATTGAAAATTGGGCTTTGAAGATAAGCCAAAATTATTCATAGATCTATTGGACTATTTCATCTTATATATGACAAAATTAGGCCCATTTCGATTTTCATGTTCATTTAGGATTAGCAATTTGGAAATTTGAATTGTTTTCAAATTAGCAATTATGATTAATGATTTTTATGTTATTTGAAAAGCTATTTTTTTAATTGTCCTAAATTTACAGTTATTTTGTAGGGTTAATCCCAAAAAACCCATATACGTTTGCTGAATTTCCCAAAAAACCACAACACTTTCATTTTTCATTAATTTCTCACTTTTCTGTTAACTGCCGTCACAGTCACTGTACTCTTTTTGTCAACCTGATTTTTTTCCCTTTTGAAAGGGTAATTTTATCTTTTTACAAATAATTTTTATTTAAAAATAAAAATTAAAAGATTTAAATTTTTTTTTGAGTTTCTTCCTCGATTAAAAAATAGAAAAAATATTAATTGTTTAAGTAACTCCTATTTATTTATTTATTTGCAAACTAATTAAAATAAAATTAAATTAAGGTGGAATCATCTCATCTTCATCTGCTTCCATTAGAAAACCCTAGCCGCCGCCACATCTTCTTTGTGCAATGCCATCGTCTAGCGCCACCATTCTTCCATACCCACGACATCCAGCCTCCGACGACTACCGAGGTGTATATTCGACACCATTCTTCTTCTTCCTCCAAATTCACAAATTAAATATTTTGTTTCTTCTCACCTCCAACAACTGTCTAGCTCCTCTTCACAAAAATTGCTAAATCACATTCCAATTGAATAAATCAAAACCTTTTTTTTTTCATTTTCAAGAAGAGTGTCAACAACTTATTCTCCAACGTAATAGAAGATGAAAGAGTTGTGATGAAGAAGAGAAGACTAATGTTGTTGATCATCACTATTATCATCAACAATCTTTACCTATTGTGAATTTTTTCTTTGACAAAAAACAGAGAAAACTTTAGAAAATTCAACAAAAAGAATTTGTAACAAATAAATTGTAGACTTTTTGTTCCTTTCACTAAACTTGAAATTAATTTCTTCTTCCTCCTCATGTTTGCTCCTCTTGTCTGATCTCGATTTTCTTTGTTGGGTGTCATCGATTCTCTACCTCTAAAGTTGGATTATTTTTGTGGGTTTTGATTTTCTTTTCTTAATTTTTCCTTCTAGGTATGATGTGGATTCTCTACTTGTAAAATTAACTTGTATTAGTGGGTTTTGATTCTTTTCTTAATTTTTCTTTCTAGGTGTGTGCTTGTGAACTTAACCTGTTCTTTTGGGTTTTGATGAAGATGATGCTAGGTGCACTGGTTTGTTGTGATTTAATCGGGTTTTTGTGATGTGAAATTATTTTTGGCTTTTGGTTTGATTTGTTTTGTTGGATTCTTCTGCATCTTCTCATTTCATTTCAATTTTAAAAATTTTGTAATTAAGAAAATAATTAAAATAGTATAAAGACAATATTGCCCTTTTGATTTAAACACTTGACAGAAGTGAACAGGAATACTAACGGCGGTTAATAGAAAAGTGGGAAATTAGTGAAAAATAAAAGTGGCGTGGCTTTTTGGGAAATTCAGCAAACGTATATGGATTTTTTGGGATTAACCCTATTTTGTATTTATGTAAAAATTATTTTAAAATTTTTTTCATTCAAAGAGACAATTAATTGTTATTTCAAAAATTATTTAATTGATTAATTTAACAATTAATATTTAGTATGTATTTCTTTTAGGAAAAACTTGAAAAATAATATCATTTGAGATTTTGTTTTACGTAAAATCAACATTGGGCTGTGTTTGGCATTACCAGTTGAAATTGGTAGTTCAAATAGTAGTTAGAGTAGTTGTAGCGGTTAACTATTTGAAATAATGGTCTGTATAGTGGTTATAATAGCGGTTTAAATAACTATTCAGTAATAGTGGTAGTGGTTTCAAATAGCGGTTAGATATAAAATGACTAAAAAGGATATTTTTTTATTTGAAGATTATATTTGCTACTTTTATTTAATATATTTAAACTTAAATTTTCAAGTTTATAAATTAATAAAATTATAATTCACCATAGTTATATTATAGGGATAATCCCAAAATGCCTAGGAATTTTCGTCGAAATCTAAAAAAAAAAACAAAAAAAAAATTTGCGTAATTCTGAATATAATAATTATAACTATTATTTTAAATATAATAATTAATAATATTATTAATAAAAGTGATCAAATTTACTAGATAAAATCTCTAACATAAAATTTAAAAAAAAAAAAATACACACACATAATCATGTCTACATAATTTAATCTGTTATTCCATAATAGGGAGGCAATATAATCACGAGTATGAACCATGGATGTTGATCTTCTTGATTCGTCATTTCTATAAAAAGTTTGAATATACAAAATTTCTTCAAGTGGTATATAATTTAAATTTCATTCACGGACATAAAAGACAATATCATCTGGACTAAGTGGACTTGCATTTCAATACTATAATTTGGATGGATGCGTATCACCTTCCATCTCTTTTTTAATACGTCAAAACACCTATCAATGCAACTTTGAAGAGAAGAGTGTGCACAATTAAAATTTTCTTAAGCTGTTTAAGGAGCTAGATTTTCAAACTCAGGTTAATGATATCTAATCTGAGGATAAGATACAATATATCCTTTCCGATCGGGATATCCTTTATCAATTAAGTAATACTTACCTAACATCATGTTAAAAAAATATACAAAATTACTTTGAAGTGCATTTTTTACTTAACAATAATGAAGAAATGAGCATATTACAGTGGATGAGAAAATTGTATTCTTTCTATGTTAATTGCATCGATAAAAACACGATGTCATGTGCCAATCCTTCCAACCTGCTAACACAATTGTGAAACATATAATAAAATCACAAACAGTTATCTAATTTTGTGTTGTTATAACTTTTCTTCCTCTCCATGGAATTTGTTCTGCTCTCGGAATAGTTACTGTAATATGTGTGCCATCTTTACAGCCTATACAATCCTATTATTGAACTTGAAATTGAAATTAAAAATAAACAAATAATTCAACAATAAATAAATAAATTATCAATAAGTAATTTCAAATAAATAAGTTTATACCTTAAAGTATGGTATGCATCATTTGTCGCTAGTAATATGTAGAGCAACTTGTTTAAGTTCTAGATATTTTGGTCTTATAATATCATGTGGAATGTTTGTCAGTGCATTTAACACCTCATGACAATTTTGACTTATAATATCACCGGATCTTTGAAATTGCTCTTGAGAATCTCTGTTTTATACATCCAAACTAAGAATATAAATAAATATGCCGAGTTTTCAGTTATAGTCATATTATTACTGTTAGGAAAAACCCCTGATTGCAAGAATATATTATGCTAACCTAATGCGGAAACAGGCAGCAAATATAATACCCCAATAGTAATGGATAATAATAAACCTACAGAAAGAGTAGACACACAGATTTACGTGGTTCCCCAAATTGCGGATACGTCCACGGAGGCGCCGATAATATTATTAAGATGGAAGAGTACACACTCACTTACCCAACACTCAATAATGAATAATCCACACTCTCAACAATCACTCAAGTGTTTCTCCTCACAAGTGTTTCGCTCTCTCACGATCCCTCACTTGTTGAACTCTTGAAACCAATACTTGAATCTACCCCTGAAGAGATGTGATTTTCTCTGCCTCAAAATCTGTCACCACTCCAAACCTGGTAACCCATCTTAAGTTTATATAGCAACAACTTAAGGTAAAACCTAATGGGCCTTAATATTACAAAGCCCATAACCATGGTCCCCACATGACCGGGAACCATCCTAACAAATCTCCCCCTTTCCGATTATGTGGGGGGATACGTCAACCCGGCAATCTCCTTGCAGACTTCAAGCTTCTCTCTTGGCAGTGTCTTCGTGAGCATGTCGGACCCATTAAGATCAGTATGAACTTTTTCAAGCTCTATCTCCTTGTCATTTATGACATCCCTAATCCAATGATATCTGACATCAATGTGTTTAGATCTGAAGTGAAGCGAAGAATTTTTTGTAAGGTGGATTGCACTCTGACTATCACAAAACAACTGGTACTTGCCTTGGCTCAATCCCAGTTCAATTAAGAACTTCTTCATCCATATCAACTCCTTACATGCTTCTGTGGCTGCAATAAACTCAGCTTCAGTCGTAGACAATGCAACACATTTTTGTAACCTTGATTGCCAAGAGGCAGCTCCCCCTGAAAAATTAATCAAGTACCCGGAAGTGGATTTTCGTGAATCAATATCACCTGCCATATCTGCATCGGTGTATCCAGACAACACCGGTTTGTCACCTCCAAAACATAAGCATACTTTTGAAGTTCCCCGCAGATATCTAAGAATCCACTTAACTGCCTCCCAATGTTTCTTTCCAGGCTTTGAAATAAATCTACTCACTACTCCAACTGCATGAGCAATATCTGGCCGTGTACACACCATGGCATACATTAAACTTCCAACTGCTGAGGCATAAGGTACTCGTTCCATCTCTTGTTCTTCTTCTTCAGTAGAAGGGCTATGCTTGGAACTTAACATAAAATGATTAGCAAGAGGACAACTAACCGCCTTAGCATAATTCATATTAAACCTTTGGAGTACCTTTTCAATGTACCTCTCTTGTGACATCCACAATTTCTTGGCACTCCGACACCTTATAACTCTTACCCCAAGGATTTGCTTAACCGGCCCCAAATCCTTCATGGCAAAAGATAAACTCAGCAAGTTTTTCAGACTGTTAATCCTAGAGATATTCTGACCAACAATAAGGATGTCATCCACATAGAGCAATAATATCACAAAATCATCATCAGAGAATTTTTGAAAGAATACACAATGGTCTGAATTAGTTTTCTTGTACCCGTGACTCGCAATCACCGACTCAAACTTTTTATACCATTGTCTAGGCGCCTGTTTCAAACCGTAAAGGCTTTTCTTCAACTTGCACACAAAACTTTCCTTTCCCTTAACAACAAAACCCTCTGGCTGCTCCATATAAATCTCTTCTTCTAAGTCACCATGAAGAAAAGCTGTCTTCACATCCATTTGTTCTATCTCTAGATCAAGGCTAGCTGCCAAACCAAAAACAATCCGAATAGATGACATCTTAACAACTGGGGAGAAAATTTCATCAAAATCTATACCTTTTATCTGGTTAAAACCCTTTACAACCAGCCTAGCTTTGTACCTGGGTTGTTACTGAACTCATCATGCTTCAATTTAAACCCATTTATTCTTCAAAGGTCTCATACCTTCAGGTAACTTCACTAGCTCATATGTATGATTTTGATATAAGGACTCCATCTCATCCTCCATTGCAATGAGCCACTCCTTTTTATGCTCATCATCCATAGCTTCAGCATAACACTCGGGTTCTCCCCATCAGTCAACAACACATAATCACTGGGAGAATATCGAGTAGAGGGACGTCGATCTCTAGCAGATCTCCTAGGTTGAACATCATGAAGATCATCAGGAACCGATAATTGTTCACTCGATTCGGCATCTTCATTAGAGTGTGAGGAATCTCCTGTCTCAGCTACAGCCTCCCAATCTTCAACCTGCATAGGCTGTTCAATGGAAATATTAGGAGTTAAATCACCAAACTCTCATTCCTATTTGATTCTGAATCTTCAAACTTCTCAAAGTCGTGAATGATTTGGTCTTCCATGAACACCACATCTCTACTTCTCACCAGTTTCCTTGCAGCCGGATCATAAAATCTATATCCAAACTCATCTTGACCATAACCAACAAAAATGCACTGTCGGGTTTTCATATCAAGTTTGGATCTTTCATCTTTAGGAACATGCACAAAAGCCTTACACCCAAAGACTCTTAAGTGATCATAGGTCACATTTTTACCTGTCCAAACTTTTTCAGGTACATCAAACTTTAATGGAACACAAGGCGTGAGGTTTAGAACATGTACCGCAGTACCCAAAGCTTCACCCCAAAATGACATTGGCAGTTGAGAATGAGATAATAAACATCTCATCCTTTCAGTTATTGTTCTATTCATCCTCTCCGCTAAACCATTCAACTGAGGGGTTTTAGGAGTTGTCTTTTGATGGCGTATACCCTGCTGTCTACAATACTCATCAAAAGGACCTGTATATTCTCCCCCATTATCTGTTCTGATGCACTTCAATTTCTTCCCCGTTTGTCTTTCAACAAGTGCTTGAAATTGCTTGAATACATCTAAAACTTGATCTTTAGTCTTCAAGGTATAAACCCAAGTCTTCCTTGAATAATCATCTATGAAGGTCACAAAATACAAGGCACCTCCAAGTGACTTCACTTTCATAGGCCACAAAGATCTGAATGTACAAGGTCAAGTATATTTAATTTCCCTTAGATGAAGAGCGATGAAAACTAACCCGTTTTGCTTTCCTGCCAAACAGTGGGAACACCCTCTCAATTTTTCTGGGTTCTTCAAATCAGAAATTTCCATCTTCTTGCTCAGAAAATCTAAGCCTTTATCACTGATGTGCCCGAGTCTCTTATGCCACAATTCAGTTTTATCCCCATCCTGAACTGCATTAATGACAGATTTTGAAAGCTTAGCTTGCAACGTATTAGGTTAGATTGTCTCTTACCTCTAGCCACTACCATAACTCCTCTACTGAGCTTCCACTGACCATTACCAAAAAAGTTGCAATATCCTTCATCATCAAGCTTTCCTGTAGAGATGATATTCAAACGAATATCAGGGATATGTTTGACATTCTTCAAAATCAACTTGGAGCCGTTATCTATCTCCAATCACGTCACCATATCCAATGACTTTTAGCCTTATTATTATTTCCCTTTTACACTCCCAAAATCACCAGCAATGTAAGATGTGAAAAAATCATGCTTTGATGTAGCATGTATTGAAGCTCCACTATCAATCACCCAGCTAGTCTCATGTATTGTGAAATTTATGAGGTCATCATACACAAGCAAAAAAATCATCATCTACAGCAGTAACTCTGTCATCTTCCCTTCACTTTTCTTTTCTTGACTGGCATCCTTCTTCTGATCCTTTTTCAGCAATCTACAATTTTTCTTGATATGCCCTTTCTTGTGACAATGATAACACTCAACATTAGAATGTTTGTTTGACCTGATTCTGCTCTGGTTCCTATTCCTTGGACCTCTATTCATACTTCTCCACTCCTTTCAGTAATAAGGACTTCTGAAGTAGATGTTGAGCCTTGAGTCTTTCTTCTCATCTCCTCATTCAGAATATTACTCTTTACCATATCCATGGTTATTGTACCATTCGGGGCAGAATTTGATAAAGACATTCTGAAGGTCTCCCATGAATCTGGAAGTGTTCCAAGTAACCATAGAGCTTGCACCTCATCGTCAAACTTAATACCCATCCCTGCCAATTGGTTTATGATACCCTGATAGGTATTCAAGTGATCTGTCAACGGAGCACTGTCATCATATCGTAGATGCATCATCTGCTTCATCAGAAATAATTTATTATTTCCAGTTTTTCGAGCATATAACTCCTCAAGCTTTGTCCATAAGGTTCTAGTGTGAGTCTCACCACTCACATGATTCAAAACATTATCACTAACCCACTGCCTAATAAACCCACATACTTGCCTATGTAGCAAATTCCATTGAGCATCAGTCTTATCTTCAGGTTTCTCCAAGGCAAACACAGGTAGGTGAAAATCCTTCACATACAAGAGATCTTCCATCTTACCCTTCCAAAACGTGATAATTAGAACCAGACAAAGTAACCATTCTACTCAAGTTTAGATTATTATCCATACTCATCTTTGCAATCTGACAACCCAAGCTCTGATACCACTTTGTTAGGAAAAACCCCTGATTGCAAGAATATTATGCTAACCTAATGCGGAAACAGGCAGCAAATATAATACCCCAATAGTAATGGATAATAATAAACCTACAGAAAGAGTAGACACACAGATTTACGTGGTTCCAAATTGCGGATACGTCCACGGAGGCGCCGATAATATTATTAAGATGGAAGAGTACACACTCACTTACCCAACACTCAATAATGAATAATCCACACTCTCAACAATCACTCAAGTGTTTCTCCTCACAAGTGTTTCGCTCTCTCACGATCCCTCACTTGTTGAACTCTTGAAACCAATACTTGAATCTACCCCTGAAGAGATGTGATTTTCTCTGCCTCAAAATCTGTCACCACTCCAAACCTGGTAACCCATCTTAAGTTTATATAGCAACAACTTAAGGTAAAACCTAATGGGCCTTAATATTACAAAGCCCATAACCATGGTCCCCACATGACCGGGATGCAATCCAAAGTCCCACATCGGTTAAAGAAGTCAAGCAAGACTTGTATATATACATCCACACCCACCCTAATAGAATGAGGCCTTTTGAGAGGAGCTCAAGAACAAAACCGTGCGGGCTAGGCCCAAAGCGGACAATATCATTCTATGTGGGGTGGAAGGAGCGGAGCTCGGGGCCTAACAAGTGGTATCAGAGCCCGGTATGAAAATGGAGCCCGCAAGTGATCCGTATTCGGGGTACCTTGTGTCGAAAGTCTTCCTGATAATTTGGTGGTCAGGCGGCGAGTCCCGTTGGTGTGTAACGGCGGTGCAAGATGTTTAAGACGGATCGGGTGGATTATGACTCGAGGGAAGGTCGCTCGAGGGGAGGCCACGGGATTGGTGGTCCTTTGGTTTGAGGGGAGGATTGTTGGGATGCAATCCAAAGTCCCACATCGGTTAAAGAAGTCAAGCAAGACTTGTATATATACATCCACACCCACCCTAATAGAATGAGGCCTTTTGAGAGGAGCTCAAGAACAAAACCGTGCGGGCTAGGCCCAAAGCGGACAATATCATTCTATGTGGGGTGGAAGGAGCGGAGCTCGGGGCCTAACAATTACTTCGCTTCAAATTATATTTCAACTCGAGTTCTTGACATAATCATATGAATGTTTGCTTGTCCATCCTAAAGGCATTACCTCAATGAATAGGATGGTCGTCAAGAATTTCATTAATTTATTTCTCTCATGTTTGTAAGGAAATCGTGCATGGTTCCTTCCATATATACGTATAAAAATAAGTAGTGACTACTCTTATTGTATCACTAACTAGATTCCAGAATTTACTGTCTCATTCATTATTTGAACTCATCTCAACACCTATATCATTTAGGTAAACTCATGTGGGTAAGAAAAGTAAATATATCATGCTAAAACATTGACAAAAATATATGAAAATGCAACTTACCAAAAATAAGTTTATCATAAAAAAGTGAAATGGAACACCATATAAATTTCTTAGATAAAACATATATGTATTAAAAGTTCACAGTATTATAGAAAATACGAAAGAAGTACTATCTAAAAGCTTCTATAAATTCTACTCATTAAAATAAAACTCTAAATACTTCAATCTAAATTCATCTTCTCCAACAGCAAGAACAACTTCCTCTTAGTTAGATATTTTAACAGTGCAAAATACCACAGCGGACCATCTTTCCCTATACCTGGCAAATTAATTAAAATTTTTACACACTCTGTAGCACTCGGGACAACAATTGTTCTTGATGAAATATTAATATTATTTGTTCTATGACTCTCAATTTAACTCATTAGTCAATTAAGAATGTCTCCTAACATAGTGAAACCTGTCGACTGTCTTTTACTGCATTTTATTTAAGTTTTCCAATACCTCTTACACTAGGTGTCTTCCTATTTACTCAACAGCCACTAACCTAACTTGATTTTTACAAATATCTTCTTGTTTTTATATCTTTCTATGTTATCTAGACTCACTTCAATTTGATTTAGAGTGATACTCATTGCTTCTTCTAGAAAATCCTTCAAAAATTTTACATCATGATCAAGCATTTCATCACCTTCATTGACATTTATATCAAGATGATACATATCATTATTAACTTGCTAAATATCATCGTAATTTTCATCATTAGTATTCCCTTCATTTGGAAAACTTGCATGATTACTCTTTCTCACATTTGAAGCACTTCTATATTTTGTAGTTGCAATTGTACTATCACAAAGTTGGTCTCATTTCTCTTTTAAATTTGGTGGCACACCTTTAGTACAAAATCTAGCAAAACTACTGTTTTCCTACGTAGAAAATATATATATATATAACTCATTTAAATCTTACTTGTAGTATAGAAAATAGGTCCATGGAATCAACCTTAATTTTCTTTTGCCACCATTTAGCACTACATAAGATGGTTCCTAAAGTATGATCTCAACCAATTCCTATGTGTCAATCTTTCATCTTCTTCCAAAGAACCCAAGTTTTCTTCATTATATCATATCTATTTTTTAATGAATCCTTTGAAAAAGCTTCACCACCTCATTTTGAAACTTAATTTTCAAAATCTCCAATCTTAAATATTGTCCAAACCCTAGCTCATACATGTGATCAAGAATCACATCACATAAAGTTGCTTATTCCTCATTTGTCCATTGAAAATTTCCTCTATTTCCATTTCCGGCAGATGTCCTCTTAGATAAATAAGGAAGAAAAAAAATCACTTAGATAGCCTCCTATGAGATGCCCATGAGAGAGAAAGATATGTTGATTAGTGTTACGATTGGAGGTGGGTGTCTAAATGAGATGCTGGATGAAAAGAGAGAAGAGGAGATGCTCATTCAAGCATCCATGTTTCAATAAATAAATATATATATATATATACACTAATGATTTATAAGTGACATTTTTTTTCATAATTAGATGACATTTCTTACTCATTTAACCAGAATATAAGACAAATATATACACAATAATTATGGAAATTAGCGTAAGCAAATAATTAAAAATCTATAGAAATTATAACTTGAACAAATAATTGGTCCCCTAAATTTTATAAATCATTATTCATTTTCTATTTATATTTCCTAAATTGTATAAAACATTTTTCATTTATATTTTTTATTTTTGGTAGATATGATTTTATTTACATTTTGTTACTATTTAATGGGTTTATTTGATATATACTTCACCTTCAAGTTCTAATCAACCGTTAATCATGCCTGAATTTTCATACTAAAATCCTAAATTTAAAGATTTTTTTCTAATTATATTCCTTAATCTCTAGAAAATTTTGATAACAAATAAATTATTTCCATTTACTTTGTTAATTTCTTACTCTAACTCATCATTTTTTTTAGTCATTATTCATATCAAACTATTTCCTTAAATAAAACTGTAACTCTTTTTTTTATGAATTGATCTATTTTAAACCCACATTTTTCTCAATCATTAGTTATATTATTATATCAAATAAACATTTTTTTCTTTAAGATTTTTTCCTGTATTCATTTCATAACAACTCAATTATATGCATTTCTAATGTGTTAACCAGAAAAGCCAACAAATTATTATTATATTTTTGTAATATGATTCATAATTAACTTCATAAACAAAACCACAATTTAACACATAAAACCACAACCATATAAAATTAGTACATATCTATCGATACATATAAATCAAATAAAAATATAAATGTTACCATACTTACCTCTAGATTTAAATGATTCACTGCTACAATATTCTATAAAGATATTACTTCCAATACATCAGTTTTTCACAATCGATTTAAATAAAGTTAATAATAACGATTAATGAAAAACTAATTTATAAAATTTTAATCATTAAATTTACATCATTTTTTTAAAACCGTTGACAAAAGTTTACACTTACCATATCATTGTTCATGAATAAGTGTAATAGTTGAATTTCCAACTTTAATACATCATCTACTTAATGAAACCGATGTCTTTGATTTTTACTCTATATATGTATTAATTAAAAATATTCTATTTAAAAAAATTATTAATATTAATAAGAACTTCACATATATATATATATTGATGAGTAATATTTATATATTTTATTATAATAAATGAAATTCAAATTCTGAAAAGAAAATGGAGGGAATTGAGGGAGGTGAGAGGGTGTCGTTCTCGGTGAAGAATAAAAAGACTTTTCAAGTTCAACTTTTCATAGCATTGCTTTCTTTGGATTTGTTGTCCTGGTTAATAAGGTTAGTATCTTGTGTTCTCATGTTTGTTGTTTTGATTCCAAAATAATATGGTTGATTTTTTTGGTTATGATTTGACGCTTTCAATCTTGTATTTTGTCTGATTGATTAGGATTTGAAAGTTAAATTTGTTTGGAAAAATAATGAAAAAAAATTGAGTTTTTCACCAAAAATTCTCTCATTTTTGACCTTGTTGGTATCAAGTTTTCAGGAGAAGCTTAATAAAAAAATGCAAAAATATGAGATACATCAAACAAGTTCATTCTCAAATCATAACATGTCTACATATCCAACATGTCACTCTGGTTGTAAGTATGCTTCCGGTGGCATTGTTCTGATTCTCTAACTTTTTCATTTGTTTTAAAAGAGTGTGTGTGGATAGTTAATAGTTTTGTGGGTCTGGTATTCATGGTAAAGCAATCAAGTTTGAATTGTGTAATGATATATTGTGCATAATTCTATGTTGGATTTGTATTTGGCTTGTGTGTTTTTGTGTAGAGCTAACAAGGTGTTCGATGAAATGTCTCATACAGGTGTGGTTTCTTGGAATATGATGATTATTGGGTATTTGAGAAATGGAGATTTTGGATAGGGCTTTGGACATGTTTAGGAGGATGGAGAAGAGAAATATTGTTTTGTGGAATTCAATGAGTACAAGGTAGGTAGATTGAGGGCGACACAGTTAATGGAATATTTTTGGGAAATATACCAAGTTTGAGTGTGATGGTGACATTAAACCATGTTACTTTTACTGCTCTTTTAATTTTTTTTTTAAATATTCACTGTAGATGAAGGAGGGGAAGAATTACAATCAAATGGACATTGATACTGTGAGGAGTGAATGAGTTTAGTCTATCAGTAAATTTTTATAATTAGCATTTAATTTTGTGAAGTTTAGTTTTATTAGTTGGAAACTAAAACACACATATTATGATGATTAGCATTATAAGTTACAATTAACTTGAATTTATATGGTAGCAGTTCTTTTTAGTATTATAGTTTATTATTTGTTATAAAAATTTAATTTTATTATATTAATTTTATTTTAATATAATTTTTCTTTCTTGTATATTACATTTTTAAAAATAAAATAAATAAAAATAAATTAGTTTTTTTTTAAATAATGTTTTATTCTTTCATAATTACATTGGTTTTTCTAAAAAAACTTATGTGTGTTTATTTATTTAAAATATCACTTAGTCGAAAAAATTGATGTATTTTATTATTAAAAAACATCGGCTATAAACCGATATTACATAAATTATTTTTTACATCACCAAAATAGACAACGGTTTTAAAAATTGTGAAAACCGATATCTAGTATATAAAAAAACTTATGTCTTTTGATGTATTTGTAGTAGTGATTCCCTCCCTCAGCATTCGATATCACTGTAAAAATATTAATCAAATCAAATTGAATTTAGAATGAACTAAATAAGGAGACAAAAAATTATCACAACCGTGTTCATAATCTAGACAAAACAACTACATAAATAATTTATACTTACATACACCTAACTGAAATTGAAAAACAAAAACATTAAAATATCAAACAACATTTATTTAAACTGTCATTACCATTTCAAATTTGTTTCAATGAGAATAGATGGAAAAAAAATTCTAACCAAACCACGAAATAAAGACTTATGTACATACATCATAAAATAGAAAACAACCCACATGTACATGAATCAAACTCAAATCAACAATGTTAAGATTTTGGTTTCCTTAAAACACCAACCAAACTAAAAATAATAATAAATAAATAATCATTTTAAATCTCTTCACAACTTTGTAAGTACCATGAGATTGATTGGTAAGGTTTCAGTCTCGTCAAAATAATAGTATATTTTTGAAGATTGATTAATAGAAAGGGGATGGAGTGAGATGTTTCTCTAAATTTGATCGCTTTTTTTCCTTTTTCTTTTAAATTTCATGAAGAATAACAATGAAATATTATTAAAATTTTAAGAATATAAATCAAAATTTCTTGGTAGTGTTTTAACAAACGTTATTTTAAGTAGCGATTTGGAAACCACTATCTAGACTATTAACTGCTATTTTCAACCGCTATAGCCAAACTCCTATTTTTTTTAAACCGCTATCCAAACCACTGAACACTTATTCAATCGCTGCTTTTGAACGAAATTTTTACATTCGGGACTTACAAATATTTGCTGACTTGTTATAAATTTGGCGTGATAGTGCTCTAGTTTCCTTAAAAATCAAAAGGGAGAGTGGTTATCACAATTTCTTTTTTATTATTATTATTATTATTATTATTTATTATTATTATTATTATTTTATGGATTAAGTACAAATTGGCCTCCTGTACTTGACAAAATGTATCATTTGGTTATACAGGGGGCTATCTAAGATAAAAATAGGAGTACAATGGGTTATCCGAGACAAATATTAGTACAAGGGGTTAAGTATAATATTTTATCATTTGGTTGCAATCAGGGAGGCTTATTGTAGTCTATACAATTGCTCAATTGAATAAGACATTCTGTCTCTTATTCCTTATCCGAAAGCAAGATAATTGATTAGTAAAATACATACAGATGTGTTGTTTTTGTTTGTATGTGTTTAATTTAACTCACATTAATATGTTATATACAGATTCTTTTTCGTTTAGTGAGCTCCTTCAGGTGTGATAAACAAATGGTAGATGTGGATGTTGTAAAATTGGAAGGAGGTAAGTTAGATAAAGCTATTAGAATGAAGCAATTAGACCATGATCAGGTTATGTACATTCTTGGTACAAGGAATTTTCATCAGCGAAGCTAACTATGGCAACACTATAGGTAAGGTTGTTGATTGAGTTTGTTTGATAATCAAATTGTTATATTTATATTGTGAAACTCTTTTATGGGTATTTTTTTATTCATTTTGTAACTATAGGATATCAAGAAACGTGGGAATTTTGTTCTGAAAACTCTACTAATAAAGGTCATCTGCCGCATAGAAACACTAGCAAAACATTTTTCAAAGGTAATAATCAACAATGTCAACTGATTTTTCACATTTTAAAAAATAGTTCAGGAAGATTTGAGAGTGATTATTTTGATTGCCTAGGTTCTTAAAGGTTATAAGAAACTTCATTGTTGGACTTTGGACATATGGGAATTTACGAAAGATTCACTGACTAGAGTTATAGTGGCTCAAACTGAAGTTGAAGTGGATAAAAGAAGAGTATGATAAATTGTACAAGAGTGATGTTGAGAAAGATGTGATTGGTGACACATCCTATGAGTCCGTGATTATAAAAACTTGTTCACCTTTGCTTGGAGCTTCATTCTGATTGAATTTATTTGAATTTTTTGTAAACTATTAATGGAAATTCTATAACCATCGGTGGCTTATACTAGCTTAATTTAATTGACTTTATCAGTATGTGTTGTCTACCTATTTAAAACTTGAATCAATCACTTTGTTTAACTCTAAATTGACTCCTACAAATACAATCTTACTTTAAAAACGGTAAAATCATAGTTTTTATAGAATGTAGAATGTAGAAGCACTATATACTTCAGACCTAGATATATAGAAGAAAAATATTTTTATTTGATTGAAAAATATTTTCAAAAGGTCAAACACACCATATAAATATATATATATATATATATATATATTAATGCTTTACTAGTATCTATTCTTAAAAATGTTGATATTATTGAAATATTAATAATTTAAAATTGTGATAATTCTTCTAAATGTACATTCAAAATTTTAAAATACAATTATTTAACTGTTTAAAAAAAATTACAAAAATAAATTTTTAAAAACTTGACTTGCATTAGAATCGTACTATTCACGGATTTTGTGAATTATGCTCACACACTCTCTAAATGTCGTATGAAATGAAAATTAAATTTTTAAAATTTTATTTTTATAAAATTATCAAAATACATTTATAATTATATATTTAAACTTATGTGGCCTTAAAAAAAAATCTTTAAAATTTTAAAAGTTTTTTTAATAATTTTATTTTTTTTTTCAATGGTTTTTAGGTAAGTATTTTCAGATTTTCGGTGAGGTGGCTCATATCCTCTTTTATATCTATTTGGAATAGGAGTGTAGTATGAATTTGTTCTTTAATCTGCTGGCCCCTCAGTCATATGTAATTCCAAGTTCTGAATTAAAACAGTCTTCATCAAATTAGTTAAAAATTCAATCTTAAAGTCTTACCTAAAAGAGATTCTACTTAAAGAAAACATTTTCAACATCCAAACATCTATAAACATCCAATCCAAGGATTATTTTATTTCAAGTTTGGTCAATCCAAAATTCCCAGAAATCACAATATCTTCAACTCAAAATCAACCTACATGTCTCGTCTTACACAAACACATGGTGGACTGGAATTGAGTGATGAGAAATGATAATGTTAAAAATGAGTAATAATAGGACCAAATGTCTCCAATGCTCACAAGGCTCGATGCTTTGGGATCTTCACTAATCAAACCAATCAAACTCATTTTATGTTTGCTTTTTTAGTAACCAACTTTTGTATCAAGTCTCTAATTCAACGGTCTCATATATACATTAAATGTCTACAATAAGATCTGCTACCACCACATATACATATGGGCAAATGATCAAAACTCCGAGCCCGAGTTTACATCACACACTTAAAAATTATTTTTTATTTTATTATATTTTATCTGCTGATCACCACCATTAAACCGTGTATTTTGGAGTTTTATCTAAATCTAAAATTTCTTTTTAATTATATAAAATGAAAAAATACGATAACTTTTATTAGAATTATTTATTTTATAATTTTTTTATTTATTTCAATAAAATTATAATTCAAATATTTTTATAAATGCATATTATTTTATTATAATATTATTATAATTAAAGAGGTGTAGTTTTATTTTTATTTTAAAATTAAAATTTAATTGGTTAAAATTTTGATTAACAAATTTGAATTATAACAAATTCTGTATGTTCGGCGTGAATGGTTTCGACCGTTTTGAACAACAGTTTTGTAAAAATAAATGTTTAGTAACAATTTTAAAATAACTGTAGGGAAGCAGTCTGAAGAATGTTATTCAACTGAGTTTTTTTTTTCGTGATATTAAAATTATTCAAATATTTTTTATTTTTATTAATAAATAAAATTAAATAATTTTTTTTTATAATTTTATATTTAAATGCTATAGTTATTACAGAACGGTTATTAGAACCGTTTCTTTAATCACTATCCTAACCGGTAATCGTTATAGCTATCCGAACTACTAAATTATAACAGTTGAAAATGAACATGGCCTTAGACGAGTTCGAACCGCTACCAAACCCACTATTCATTCCCACTGTAGTGGTTCGGAATTACAGTTGATCCCGACTGACTGGACCGGATGGTTCTGGGCAAAATGTGGACCAACTCCAAACGTAAAGGTATCCTGCAAAAGAATAAGAGAACGTCCGAGCGGACCTGGGACACCGGTGTGGTGTGTTCCGTAGGCACTCCGACGCTCAAGTCAGCCTTGATCTGAAAGCGAATAAGAAATCGAACAAGTAAGAGAAAGAATTAACTTCCTGCGATCGATGGTTCCTATCGGAAGTCTGGCCTCGGAAGGTAATCAACAGACGATTATGGAAGCTCTAGGCTTAGCTAATCATGATTGTCGAAGTGATCTGAGCCGTTATCAGTGCACCGGAGTGTAATCGGAGACGGTGATAGTCAAATAGGGATTTTGGCAGAGTTCCAGTAAGTCAGTGAGTGTCCCGTTTGTAAAGTCGAGCCTTCTATTTACAGAGGCTTTAGGAGTCGTTGCCAGATTCTACCGAGATCTTCGCGGAAAGATCTCCACAGAATCCGAGATTTCCCCAAACAGCTTACTTGGTCAGCAGATGACCCTCGGAAGGAACATGAGCCTTAGGGTCTCTCGGAATCTTTAGACCTTAACCCCTCGGAATCATCAGGTCTGGATGTGGGCCTTAGCCTGTCAGGAATTTTGGACTTGGATATTAATTCCGAACCGGGCTCAAATGTTTTAGCCCACTAGACCCACCCTACAAGATACTCTGAAGCTATCCATAAAATGGAAAATGAATATTGAACTATATTAATGGTACAAAAATAGTTATTTACTATTGAATCTACTATAGTGAATCAAATCAATAATTATTTTAAAAAATTATTAAAAAAGATGTAGAAAAACAGAAAAACCACACGTAGAAATGGGTCCAAACTAAAGTGTATGATTGATGGGTGGGACAAAAAACAAAGCTAGCAAGACATGAAAATGTATAAACAAAAAGAGTAGAGTATGTGAAAGAGATGTGTACTAATATAATATTAATACTATTTATTGGAGATGGAATCCATGTGAAGACTGAATTAAGAGGATATGACAGCTTGTTTTGTCTTCTTTTTATTACATTGCGTGTTCATGTCGCTATTTGCATCCCCACTTTTGGATTTATTCTATTGCAATTTTTAAATTAATTTAAATTAATTAACCCCAATTGATTAATTCATAATAATTATAGTTTTATTTTATGTCATATAAAGAGGTTGAGCTTTTTAGTCAAATAATGACTAGCTTGGATTTGTTATATAGGGTCCTTTGTTTTTTTCTTATTACGTGCTGATTCATTTTTAATTTGGAATTATTGGGTTTTTAAAAAATTAAAAAGAAATGAAGAAGCATAGAGCCATGTTTTGAGAATTAAGAAAAGGGTTTGTTAAACATGGGAAGCAGTTGCATGTTATTGAGAAGTGAAGATGGGAACTCTCAATATTATTTAATTTATCTTATTTTCCTATGCATGCGGTCTTTTTTATTTTTGTTTTTTGTTTTTATTAAATGTTTTTTTTTAATATCCAATTGCATTTTAATAATTAATGTAAAAAAATAAAATTATTCTCATAAAACTATCTTGTGTAATGAGATTGGATTTTTATGTTGAATATTTTGTATGGGTAATTTAGAAATATTTTATTAGTGCAATACATTTTTGTTTTCGAAGAATAAAAAGTACAATACTCGTCCTGTGTATGGATGTAGTACCAGTTATTATCTTGTAATTTCTCAAAATGGTACAATTCAAATTGCTTTTTCAAAAGCTTCTTTATCAAAACCAATTCATGTGTAGAAAATGTACTTCAAATTCGCAAACATCTCATATGTTCATCAAAATATCATTAACTACTCATCAATATAAAAATATCTCGCATTAAAAAAAAAAAAAAAAAAAAAAAAAAAAAAAAAATCCCCAATACATAAATATTTATACCGATTGAGTTTCATTATTAATATCTTTTTAATTAGAAGAAACAATACCCGATATTCCCTCTTAAGTTGAAACTAGACACAGTTCTCTCAATCAATAGCACTAATCAAAATCATAAAAAATTAATTAATTAATTTTAATCTAAATTTAAAAATTAATTAACCAAATAGGTGTAACCACACTCAAAGTAGTTGTACTCTAATGCAATGAATTGAAACATTATTTAAGAAACAAATTGCATGAGAGTGAGACTTTGTCCAAGCATGTTCAGATAAGATAATGATAGTCAATTGCAATAAGCCATGAAACTGCTCCTATACAAAATTATTGTTTCATTAGCTGGACAATTAAGGTCAGCTCTAATAGAAAAATAAAAAAGAATCTTAACCAAAATCATCATCAACCATAATTAATCTTCATGCTTCATCTAATCATTATAAAGGATCTAAACTTTACACAACCAAAAAGCTCATTAATTGCCACCTCACATGCATCTTAATCCTAGATTAATTCCATAATGCTAATATTAGGTAAATTAAAAAAAAAATTCATTTTTTTCAATTTCTTTTTAAAATATTATTATAAAATTTTAAAATGAATTAAATTTTTACTACAATTTACTGGTTTTACCATTTAGAAATCTTAATTTTTACTGTTTTTTCAAAAACAGAAAATTCACTTTTACAAATTCATTTTCACAGTTAAATTATGAATTTTTTTTTTACAAAATTAGTGGTTTAATTAATCTGGATATTTAATTAATAAATAATCATATATTTTAAAAAAATTTAAGAAAAATGCATTTTTTTTTAATTTATCCTACTAATATTATGATTTATTAGCCGATTTAAGATTGAATCATGTAAAACAAAAACCAATAAACAATTTTTTGAATAAAAATGTAAAATAAATAACAATCACTCACTCACTCCCTCACAAGGCAAAAGATAAAATATAGAGAGAGAAAGAAAATTTCTTGTTACTTACAAGATGAGAATGTAAAATTACATTTCCTCATTAATCTCTCTCATTAGCCATAGATCATAATTTCTCACGAAACAAACAGATCATGACCAAATTCATAAACATTTTTTTTCAAATTCCGAATCTGCCCTTATTATCTGCAGATCCAAAAACAAAAAACTTTCATATCCACAATATTTAAATTAAAAAAAAAAATTAAAAATTAATCTTCCGATATGCTGGAAAGATGAGGCTGCCAGACAACCACACGACCCTTTCGGTCGCGTCGATGTTTCTTGTCGGAAACGGAGAATGATATTTTAGTAGTTGTTGTTTTTATATCGGATTGTGTCCGGGTGGATTTTCGCCGCTCGGCTGGTACGGACGAGGAGGGGATCAAGAAGTAGATGGAGCCTCTCTTGAGTTCGGACTCGGGCGAGAGGATTACGATCCTCCGTACGACGCCTTGTGAAGTGGGTTTACTTAACACGTGGTTGGGGTTGGCTTTCAGAATCTCGCCGGCTGTGATTGGCCCCGTGATTTCCTCCACGTTGCCGTTTAAGTGGACTATTCTGATGAGGTCGAGTGCACCGCATGGGAGAACGCAAGCCAAACAACACCTCAGACTGTTTCCCATTTTTAATGTTGTTGTGTTTTGATTGATGACTTTGTGTGTTTGTGTGTTTATATAGAGAGAGACCATGGTACTTGCAAGAACTTACAAGAACTGAAATGACGGAATTGTCCTTGGTTGAATTGAGTGACGTTTAGTTTGTATGGGGATTAATTAACTTGGGCCGCCTTGTGATGTGTTTTTTGTGATGTGTTTTTTTTTTTTTGGGTTTTTTTTCATTGGTTTTTTTGACTTTTTTTTGTGTGCTACTTGCAAATTAAAATTATTATTATTATTATTTTAAACATTACTTACATTTTATGGATTTTTTTTTTTTTTTTTTTTTAATTTGATTATTTATTATTTTTTTAATTTTATATTAAATAAAATAAAATTTTTTTTTTAACTTTTATTAGTTTAATAGTTTTTTTATTTGATTAATTAGATTATAAATACGAAAAAATTAGAATATTATATTATAAATTTAAATTAAATATGTAATATTTTATAATTTTAAATTTTCAAATATAATGTTTTGAGCATTTTTTCCTTTGCTACTACTAATGTGTTATAGGAAATAGAATTAATTAAAAAAAAATTTCGACATTGTATTAATTATAATATATAATTATTAGAAAAATATGATGAATTATATATATATATATATTATACTTTTTAATAGGATTAATAATATTCTATTTCTTTCCAATTTAAATCATACTCGAAAATTTTCAGCATTATTAGATTTAGTTAATATATATTAGATATATGATGCATTGAGTGAGGAAAAATTTAATAAAAATAAAATGAGGTTGCAATTAAAACTTAAATATTTGAATAAATAATAATAATAATAATAATAATAATAATAATAATAATAATAATAAACAACCAATGCTTTAGTATAGCATGAAGATTTGGTGAACTGAAATTATGATGATAAATAATTGGTTTCAAAAGCATTTGTTATATTTTAACCAATAACTTTGATTTCATTTTCATAAGTTAATTCTGGTAGAGATTATTCACTTCAATTATAGTAGAACTACCAAGTTAACCATGGTTTAGTAATTTACACATGTAGTACTTTAATAAAGAAGTATGAGTTAATTAAATAACAAAGCAGAAAAGAACAAATCACAGATTTTGATAAAGTTACTTGGGACTTGGATTTTTATGATCATGTGGATCCATTTGTTGCTAATATTAGAAATCTGTGCAACAGTAATTTATTACACTACACCTCCATTATTAAAAATCGAACCCATTAACTATACTCAGACTTCATGTTCATTATCTCTTAATTATTTCTCTACAATATTTTTTTAATTAATAATTTTGAATAATTGAAAATTAGTTGTGGTCCCACACACGCATGTTCTAACGCGAATATAGGGTATATGAGGATAAAAACGAACAAAACTCCCAAAAAGAAATTTTAAAATAATTATTGGTTTTGGTCTCAATAAATATTAGGTACGGATTACTCCAAGTACAAATTTCTTTTTGGTGTATAAGTTGTATGTATTATAATTCAAGATAACAATGATTGTGTAGCATAGCTGTGACTTCTAAACCAACTCATGACTCGACCCACTACAATTTATTTTTTTCATTCATATAATGATTCAATTAAATAATTTTTTGCACATTAAATGATAACCAATTGATAAGTTTGTTAAATTGGATTGTTTCCATTATCCAGTGTCCAGAATTCCACTATTATGAACAACCGGTTTTGTTATGACAGGTTATATCATGCTATCATTAATATATATATATATATATATATTTATTTATTGGAAATTACATTATTTTTAATTTTTAATTTTTTAAAAATGAAAAATAGATATTACATATTAAAATGATATCACTAATTTTTTTTAAAATTAGAATATATAAACTTCTCGGAAAAAAGTAGAAAATTTTATTTAATAAATGAATACTTTATTTCGTTGCTTCAGATTAAAAGTTTTTCAGAACTTTGTCTTTCTCCAATAAGCTACTCACTACATTAATATAATCATTATGGTTAAACTTTAAACAAATAATTTTAACAAAAAAATTTAAATAATTGGATTTTTAATCTGCTACATTAAAAGATTTAGATTTGACTATATATAACCTTACAATCAGTGGCGGATCCAGAACTATTGAAATGAAGGACATTTTATTTAACGAATTTTAATAGTTATTTATAAATTATAAAAATTATTAATTTTTATATATTCTTAACTTGATATTCGTTATAGCTCTTCAAATTCTTTTTTATATTTCAATTATTAAATAAAAATTATCATCTTAAAACACATTTACTATAAAATAATATATATATATATATATATTATACTCGCAATTTGTACATAGAGTAATATTATGGTAGTTTTTTTACTCTCCAAGTTTACCCTTTATATAATGAATTCTTAGTTAAATATTTTAAGAGATAATGAAATTTCATAAATTTATGAAATATATATAGATATATTAATTTCTATTTAATCTTTCACTTGAATTTTTTATTCACTCTCACTCTCACTTGAGCTTATTAAAACTTTCAAATTTCCAACACAAATATTTTAAACACTTCCTAGAAAAATGGCGGACATTTTGTCCCCCATTTGATTCACTGGATCCGCCTCTGCTTACAATAATATCAAAACAATCGAAAACAACATAGATATCCTAATAAATCCATAGGAATAGGACTCCCTAAAGAATAGGATTTCTCTATGGACTAGGTCTTTTTTTCAACAGAATTCAAAACCTAACAACTCCTAAGATACCCTCCCTTAAACTTATTCTTGCTTGAAAAGAATTAGTTTAAATCTGAAACATTACATACACCAAACTTCGTACGTAATTTTTGGAAAGCTTCCAATTTGAGAGACTTTGTAAGCAGATCAGCAAGTTGATCGTGAGTCCCACAGAACAATAGGTTTATCGTTCATTCTTTGGTACGATCTCTAAGGAAATGAAACCTTACTCTGATATGCATTGAACGTCCATGTAGAACTGAAAACTTTGATAGTTTAAAGGTTGAAGTATTATCACACATGAATTTTGTTCCTTTCTTCTGTGAATGTCCAATCTCATTGAGAATTTGTCTCATCTAGATAGCTTGACATGCACACACACACCAGCAGCTACAAACTTTGCTTCTGTAGTCGACATGGTGACTATGGGTTGTTTTCTAGATGCCATTGTTCTCCATTCATCATAAACACATAACTTGAAGTGCTTTTGTGTCCTCCGTGTCACCAGCGTAGTCACTGTCAGTGAATCCAATTAATTCACCATCTCCCTGCTTTTATAGAAAACTACATAACTAGATGTGCCTTTCAAGTACTGCAAGACCTTTTTTACTATTGCAAAATGAAGTTGTGTTGGACAAGCCATAAAACGACTAATTAAACTTACCACAAACATTAAATTAGGTCGTGTAGCAGTAAGATACATCGGGCTTCCCACAGTCTGTTTGTACAAAGTCACATCCAGTTTGACACCATCCTTATCTTTGCCGATTTTCTGTCCAGAAACAATTGGATTACACATATGATTGAATTTTTCTACCTCAAATCGCTTCAAAACCTCAGTAGCACACTTCCTTTGACATATAAAATTGCCATCTGACCGTTGTAGTACTTCAATTCCGAGAGAAAATCTCATTTGACCGAGATTAGTCATATCAAATTCACTCTTCATAGAACACTTTAATTCTACCAATATTAATTCATCATTACTAGTAAACAATAGATCATCAACATACACACTTACAAGCAGAATTTTACCTCCCCTTCTTTTGACAAAAAGTGTGTGTTCACTAGAATTGCTTTGGAATCCTTCCTTGAAAAATAAGCTTCAATTCGACTTAGCCAGGCTCCGGGTGCCTGTTTTAACCCGTAAAGAGCCTTGTTTAGTTTTTTTTCCAATCGCTTACTCCCTTTCCTGATATAGCTTTACGGTTGCTCTACGAAGACATCTTATTTCAATTCTCCATGCAAAAAGACTGATTTAACATCCAATTAATAAAGTATCCAACCATTTTCAACCAAAAATGCTATAATCATCCTTACCGTGTCCATTCTAGCCATAAGAGCAAAGAACTTAATGTAATCAACCCTATGTTTTTGTGTAGCCATTCACGACTAAGCTTACTTTGTAATTGTCTACCTCACCAAGCTCATTTAACTTAGTTTTATAAATCCACTTCACTCTTTTTTCTTTGCACCTGTAGGTGGATTGGGTAGATGCCACGTCTGGTTCTTTTCGATAGAGTTAATCTCCTCATCTATGGCCAATCTCCACTTTGAGCTCTTTACAACATCTTTATAGCTTACAAGATTCGACATTGATAAAGAGCAAAAAGTTAATATCATCTTCCATGATGACATCTTCTTCTTCGAATAAACCTTCACCAGTCACATAATCTATTGACCATATGGGTGGACATCTCGTTCTGCCCTCCCTTAAAACCAATTAAGATTCATTAATTGGTTTAGCGTCCTCATCAACTAATGTGGTAGCAGCAGATTCAGCATAGGTTTCTGCAGTACCAATGCTTGTTTGTACTTTGTTCTATTCATTTTTTTGAATCTCAATTTTTTCTTTCCCAAATCAAATGTTCTTCATCCTCACAATTCTCCCAATCCCATTTTTTATCTTTCACAAATACCACATCATTGATCACGATGATTTTATTTTCAACTGGATTGAACAATCTGTGTCCTTTGGATTCACTGCTAATTTCAAATAAAACACAAGTCATGATAATGTCTTCAAGCTTCGTCCTTTTAACATTTAGGATATGAACACATCTTATACATCCAAAAATTTGAAAATATTCTATTGTTTGTTTCACTCCACTCCAAGCTTCTTTAAGTGTTATGTCTTTTACTACAAGTGTGAGAGAATGATTTAAGACATGATTTGCCCACATAACAGCTTCAGGCTAGAATTTCTTAGGCACGCCTTTTTCGATTAACAACTCGAACCAAATTCATCATAGTTTGATTTTAGTGCTCTGCAACCCCGTTTTATTATGGCGTGTAGATAGTGGTCAGTTGTCTCTTAACTCCATGACTTTTACAAAAGTCATTGAATTCTGCAAAATTGAACCCTCCTCCTCTATCTGTTCTTAAGCATTTTTATGTGCATTTATATCTCTTTCTCTACAAGATTCTTGAAACACTTGAAGAGATAAAATGCTTTTGATTTTTCTACCAAAAAATACATCCAGACATTTCTAGAAAAATCATCTATAAAGCATAGTAAATACCTTTTTCCACTGCTCGATAATGGTGTATAATTGGACCACATAAATCTGCATGAATGAGACCCAATTTTTCAAAGGCTCTCTAGGAACTCATTTTTGGAATTGGAGTTCGATGTTACTTCCCTTTCATACATGCTTCACAAGTGATGCTTGGTGGCAGACCTTCTACCATATTTTTGTACTTCAAGGTACGAAGACCTTTATAACAAAGATGACCATTATGATGGTCCCAAAGTGTTTATTGATATGTGTTTGAAGCTTGTAGACATTTACTTACACTTGTTTTTGGCGTTTTCGCCAGCAGAATAAACATACGATTAGCACTTATAATTGATTATGCAATTTTTTCTTTTTGTGGATGATAGACACTACATGATCCATCTTTGAATAACAATGCACCTTTCTTTTATTGAAGTTGTCTAGCACTTAAAAGGTTATTTTTGAGTTCTAGCTCCCAAAAAACTTCCCCAACAGTGTAACAGTTTTCTTGCAGAAATACTTTCACAATCCCTTTTCAAAAAACTTTCATTCTTGTAATGTTCCCAAGTTTTACACTATGTGTGAACGTTGTGTCTAAATTTGAAAATATCTTTTTATCACCTACCATGTGATTGAGCAACCAAAATCTAGGAACTATGCATCAATTCTTTTTGCTCCGTGGTTATCAATATAGGCCATTAGTAACAGCTCATCTTCTTCATCGAGCTCTGCTTAGTTTGCTTCATTTTTTCATAAGACATACATGCTTTAAATGTCCTAAATCATGACATCTGTAGCACTCAACAATAGCCTTGTTAAACTTGTTCTACCTCTTCCACGCCACTTCCTCTATGACCTCCCCTTCCTCCACTGCTTATGTTTGATTAACCTTATACTTTCAAAACCTGATCATCATCATTATTGTTGGGTTGACAAAATTTATGTTCATGTACCACTAATAAGCTCTACAACCCATCAATGGACATAGTATTTGTATCCTTGGATTCTTTGATGGATACAACAACATAAGTAAACTTGTCTGTCAGGGTGCGTAGAATTTTTTCTACAATCTCTTGTCTGACATCTCTTCTCCGTTGCTTCTCTTTTTATTTGCAACTAGCATTACCCGAGCAAAATATTCTGTAACCGTTTCATCATTCCTGATCTCCAAGACTTCAAATTCTCTTCTTAAGGCATTGATAAACAATTATTCACCTTTTGATTTCCAACAAACTTCCATTTCAATGAGTCCTAAACAATCTTAGATGTGCGACGGTCTAAGATTTGTTTGAAGATAGTTTGATCAATTGCCTAGAATAGGTTATGTTTTACTTGATAGTATTTGATTCTTGCATCATCCAGCTCTATCTGTTGAGCCTTAATTAATTTCGCCTCTTTTGTTGGTTCTGTGAAACCTTTCTCCACCAAATTCCACAAACCTTTTGCTCTGAGCAGATTTTCCATCAAATCACTATAATGATCATAGTGACCATCGAAGTGAGGGATCTTTGTTAAAGTTTTATTGTCTGACATTCTCCCAGTGTTGGATAATCTTTAAGATTGCAACTTTTCTTTTCAGATACCCTGTGGGGGCTCTAATACCATTGTTAAAGCTTAAGTGAATAATTTGAACAAAGAACTTAAACAATTGGATTTTTAATCTGCTACATTAAAATATTCAGACTTGACTCTATATAGCCTTACAATAATATTAAAACAATCGAAAACAGTAGAGGTATATAAAGAAATCGACAAGAATATGACTCTTTAAAGAATAGGACTTCTCTATAGACTGGGTCTTTTATTCAACTGAATTCAAAAACTAACAACTTTTAACAATCTTCCATTTCAAAACACCATTTTGTTATAATAAATATGCCGTAAAGAATTTTCTTTAAATTTCTTGATCATTATAGAAAACTTTGAATTCCATTGAACAATATTCTTGTCCATAGTATATTGGTAAGGTTTCTATGACTTTCCTTCACTCATTTTCAATTATAACTTTAAAATTCTTAAAAATAGTGAGTGTTATCTAAAATTTTCAAGTATAATTGTCAATGAAAGTAATTAAATATTTCTTTATCCTAGTTAATATTGGGCTTATTGGTCCACAAATATCATATTGGATCAAATTTTAATGCATCCACTTTTCCTGGAAACTAAGAATGATGTTGTTCGCTAATAACACACCCTTCACAAATAGGGATGGGCGCGGTTTTCGGTTTTTGACCAAACCGAACCGACCCGAATCGAACCGAACCAAATTAATCGGTTTTTAATCTTATTTGGGTCGGTCCGGTTTTAATAAAATAAAAACCGAGTTATTTGGTCTTGGTTCGGTTTTAATCTCCAAAAACCGAACCGACCCAAAAAACCGATTTAAATTAATTATAATAATGAATCCAAAAATCTGCACTAAATTTCATGTGTTTCACAAATATATAATATTTTCTTTCCATTATTTTTTTTAAATTTTTTTTCAACTTTTATTTTGTTCCAATTTCGGTATTTTTTGGTGATCACATAGGTTGTTTTGTTTGAATGTTGGATGCTTGGTTTCAAACCTAGTTATTACTTTATTATTTACAAATAAATTAGATTTTAAATGATATTTGATTTCATATATGTATTATAAATTTATTTTGAATTAAATGGAATATCACTTACTTAAAAATAAATTACAAAATATTAGGCCCAACAAGAAAGCCCAAACTGAATAAAATCAGACCGATTCGAATCGAACCGACTAAAACCAAACCGGTCGGTTTCATTAATCTACTTGGTTCGGTTCGGTCCTAAATATAAAAAAACCAAGTAATTCGGTTTCGGTCCGGTTTTGCTCAAAATCGGACCGACCCGGACCATGCCCACCCCTATTCACAAACTCTAAAAGGTACTATAATTTAAGGCATGTCTATCACGATTGATATTTACTTAAGTATTTTTAGTCCACCGAAACTCAAGTGTTGTAGCAAAAATGTCAAAGCCATATTGGACAATTCAACTCAGTCATCAAACAAGATTGAATTGTTATAACCTTTAGCATTTATTTGAACAACAACAATTGCTTATCTTAAATTATAATAAATTTCACAAGCACTGGTTTTTATGGTCATCACATATCCATTATCTTATAATTGGCCAGCACTTAATAAATTACTTTTCAAATATATAACATAAAACCCATTAGAAATAGTTTTCACAAAATCATTCTTGGTGGCTATCATAAAACTACACTTTCCCATTATGCTTACTTTTAAGCAATAATCAAAGAACATAGTAAAATGAAAATTTTCATTCAACTAAGAGAATAGAGTCTTACAAACATACATGAGTCTTACAAACATACATGTGCTTGTTGCATCCCGTATCGATATACCAAATATCATGCTTAGTTACTTCATCAGTATGGCTGGTCACACGAGAGCCTCTCCTTCTTGGTTTTCAATAAAGTTTGATTTGTCTCTCTTTTCTTTTTCATTGGAAAGTTGAGTGCAATATTTTTCTTTGAAAGTGACTGAATTTATGATAACAATAACACTCAATTAGATTTGTCAAAATTTTAACTTTAACCTCGCCCTTTGTATTGATGACTTTCTACTTAGTGTTTTTTAACCACTATTCCTATTTCATTGATCTCCATTGTCTTTTCCTCCATCCCTACCTAACATTTAGCAAATGGTGAATGATCAAAGTAGATGCTTTTAAAGCTTGTTCCTTTTAAAACTTGTTCCTGTAGAAGTTGTATCATGTTTCATCTTTTTGTTTATGTACAAAAAGAAAGATTTGTAATTTATCTAGAGATAAAGTATCAATTTCTTTTGATTCTTCAACAGAGACTGTAATATTTTTTCCACAATGAGGACACATGTTATCTTCTCTCCATGACATCACATCTTGTTGCATATTTTCATAATTAGTTAAAATATTATTTCCATATTATTAACTTGAATTTTAGGCAATACTTCTTTAGGTAATACTTCTTTTATCATAATCATGAGATGATCATAGTAACCATCGAATTTGAAAATGGAAAATTACACAGAATTAAGGCTACTCTCATTCTCTAAGGTTATAAATAATAATAATAATAATAATAATAATAATACCCTCCTCATTCAATTACAACTACAAAACAAGAAACAATAACATTATATCTACATTGTAGAATATTAATGAAAATAAAATAAAAGGTAATATTATATAACATATTCTGTTGTACTACTTTCCTTACATACTCATACATGCGAAGAATGATTAATTAAATTGTTATTAATTATTATATTTTTTTATTTTTATTTATTTAATATCCAATAATTTATTGTCACGTATGAATATGCACGGAAAGTTGTATACAAACTTCGGAATAAATTCTACCTTTTACCGAAATGTAATATTAAAAAAAAAAATACAAATTTTTTTCGACCAATGCTATAATAATAGTTAACCGGTTATCATTATAACAATTTTAAAGTTCAAAATACAATTATAGACTTGTTTTAAAAACATACCAAAACAGGCTTTTAAAAGTTTGGTTTTTACTTCATAAGCCGAGTTTTCCAAAATACCCTTGAATTTTTACCATTCATAGATTCTATGAACTACGCTTATAGTCTGTGAATTACGTCCACAGTCTGTGAATGACCTATGAAGTAAAAACTAAAGTTTAGATTTGTAAACTTTTGGGCAAATTACACCGGACAACAACGAGTTTTTTTTTTGCAATATTACACATGTCAACCACTTTTCACTAATTTTGCACTAAACAATAGCGACATTTGAAAAATGTAACACCTGAACTAACACCGTTAGTCAACACATTCAACCTCTGTTAAGTGTTAGCAGAATACTGTTACATCTGACTTTTTAAATTTAAATATTTACACTTTATTTTAAAAAATAAAATAATAAAAAATATTATTTTTCAAACAAAATAATATCATTTAAAAAAAATCATTTTATTGTAAAATAAATATTTAAATTTGAAATAGTTAGGTTAAGATATTTATTGTATCCTCTGATAAAATAATAATTATTTTAATTTAATGTATTTTTTAAAATAAAAATTAATTTGTTTGGTTGCAATAATTTGGACTAACAAATTATTTTTAAATTTGATATTATTTTATTAATTTCAAAATATTTTATAATGATAATATAATATTATACAATATATCCATTTTATTTTTGAAAAGAGTAGGATATAAAACCATATATTTTTATAAAATTTTAACAAAATATAAATAAATACTATAAATATTATTAAATATTAAAAAATTAAATCATATTATTAAAAATTAAAAAAAAAAACATTTGATATAAACAGATACATGAAATAATTTGGTAAAATATGCTGACTAGGGGCTGATTGGAAAAAAATATTTTCTTAAAATAATATGATTGTTGACACTAAAAAAAGTCAAATGCGTTTGGATTAACGACATTAACTAACGATATTAGTTTAGGTGCAGTATTGTTTAATGTGAAACTATGAAAAGTGGTTCACTAGATGTAATTTGCCCTAATTACCTACTAAACTTTTCATCCCCTAAAAATAATTTTTAATTTTTTTTAATATAATATTTGTAACATACTATTTTATAAAAATAAATTATAATAATCATTTTTATTAACTAAATTAGAATCTAATCAGCGTAACTCAAACTTCATCTTGGGTTTTACAAGAATCTCAACATTAAAATATAAACAGCACTCCTACATTTATTTATTTATTTTTCTTAAAACCAACAATAGTTTCCCTTGAGCTCTGTTGCCATACACGTGCATGGAGCATCCAACCTCTTCTTTTTCCTATTAAAATTACTTTTATTCCATTATTATTTAATATTTAAAATCTGTAGATAAATACGAAAGCACCACTATTCTACTAGTTGGTGTTGACAGACCGTACTGTACAACAACTTTTTTGAAATTGTTTTATTTTTCAAACCTTTCATCAAGTACTTCCTTTACTGGTTTCACCGTACAATGAATAATATGCAAATAGTGGCTTGTCTTTCATTTTCTGCTTTATTCTCTGTTCATTTACACTCACCGGAGCTTGTAGGAAAAGATATAGTATAATTAGAACATGAAAACCTATCTACATTTGATAAAATCATGAAAATAAATTTATATAAATAATATAATTGCTTAAAACTTTATTATACAAATTTATATATGGTTGTTTAACTACTATCAACTTCTAACGGTATTGGTAAAATGTTATTAAAAATAGATTTTATTATTTTGTATATATTATAAGAAATAGAATTTTCAATTTTTTCAATTGAATATAACCAAAATATTGTTAGAAATTATGTTTTAGTAACTTTATTACCTAAGATATTATCATTGTTCTATTTTTTCCAATACAAAATTTTAAATACAGATTTTTTTTTCTAAATACAAAATTATTAAATATGGATTTTTTCCCCTAATTTTTTTACAGAAAAAATGTTTTAATTGACAGTCTCCAATCATTTTTAAAAAATTAAAAATTAAATACTGTATTTTATTTTCTATTCATTTTTATAATTTTATTTAAATTAAATTTCAGTTTCAATGAGGCATAAAAATTAGATATTTGTAAATTTATTTTCTTTATTTTTGAAAAATATTATAAAAATTGAAACATAAAATTAAAAAGTCATACATGAAAAAGAATAAACAAATAAAATTTCATAAAAAATTAATCAAAAATCGTACAAATTTAATTTAAGATATAATGAATTTATTAAAATTAGGAATTATTTAAAATAGGGTATGGTATATATTAACTTTATTTAAAATAATATATATAATAATATGTATAGATGTAGTATATCCACATTAACTTTCCTCTCTGAGAGCTATGCTACTTGTTAAATTACACGACGTTTGCTTAATTTATTTTTCAAGGTTAATAATGCTAATTATTACGAGAAAAAAACACAGATCGAATCTAATCATTCTAATGAGAGAGAGATAGAGCAGAAATCAATCTAGTCAATGTTAGGAGACTCGAAACAGCATGACAACTAAGTGGTTTGGTTTCATGTCGTACGAATAATATCATCTTAAAAGGAAGCTTCCTGCTACTCAGGTTTCGGGCACCGACCATAAAATAAATACTTGCATGATGTGGCTAATTTAAGCTCAATTAATTAAATTAGGGTTCATCATAATGTGTCAGATTGAATCTAAACAGAAGAGAAGAGAAGAGAAGAAGAGTTTAAGTCCATTATTGAAGAACGTGAGTCAAGTCTGTCTTCTGCACTACATCCGAGGAGAACTCTTATTTATTCTTCAACCAATTTTACTTCAATCATTTTAGAGAATATTTTTCTTTCATAATATATAGAAGTAAGAAAATTAAAGGTTCTCTAGAAATTAGTCGATTTAGGAAAAAAAGGTGATATTCAAATTAAAATTTTCATCATTAAAATTTAGGTGAGAAAATAGTTATAAAGTGTAATGATATTTTGAATCAATTTTTTTAACTTTTTTTAATTATAAAAAAATCGTTTCATTATTATAAATTAATTTTATTTTACTATAATATATATATATATATTATATAAATAATATAAATCTTTAATATTTTGAATATATATATTATTGATTTACCAAATATTTGAGTATTTTTTATTTTATGAATGTATATCAAATTATTTTATAAATAGATAATTATTTATAATATACATTAAATTATCCTACAAAAATTTATTTATAATATTTTAGTATATATATATATATAATTTCGATAACCCTAATATAATAGAAAAATAATGGCTACACAAATTTGTATACTTTTCCATCATTAATCAAATACGACAAGATTCTGATAAGATCTAACGCTGTTGATCAACTTTTTTTAATTCAAAATGGGGACCATCTAATAATCAAGTGATCATGATTACGAATTGATGGTGTTGATTCGTCCTTCTATTTACCTTAATCTTCTCGTACTTTATTAAATACATGTGTAGTTAGTGCACGCTCTATCGATTTTATTTAACCATAGAGTAGAAATAGTAGCTTTAGAAACAGCTGTCTTTATTAAATTTGATTCAGTGAATCCAAGTTCGATTTATTAGAAATGTTCATAGTATCTAAGACTAGTAACTTGTTAGTTTATTAGTTTAGGAAGATGATTATAGCTGTGAATCTGAAGAACAGTCTGGTATATATGTAGTTGTTTTGTAGTTTAGGGATGAATTACTTAAATTAATTTGTGATATGTGTGACAATCTAGTTTCACTAACCGAGAGATCTCTATTGATTATTTCAAGTAGGTAGTTTTTCAATTAAAAAATAAACAAGTTATAACTCCACCTCTTTGCATGTGAGATTGATAGATAAATAAAGAAATTAATCTAGGAGGGATAGAAGGGATAGAAGCTGAAGTTTATATTGCAATCGAGGTATCCTTTATTTATTTATTTTTTATTATTATACTATATTATCGGTATATTTTCGATGTTCATTCAAATTATTATATATATATATATATATATATTCATTTCAAATTTTAAAAACTCAACAATAAAGTTTTTATTAAACTACATTTTAAATAAAAAAAATTTGTATACCGATGAAAATTATTCTATAACTCATAATATAAAAATAAATAAAATGAAATAAACAGAAAATAAAATTAAAAAAATCCTTCCGACTTAAACCTCAAATTGCGGTTACTAGTTCCACATTTCAAAATCTTTCAATCCCATCTTCCATCTTTACTTTTGGTTTTGGAATGCAGGTGAATGATTTTTGGACTTTTTAACTGCTTTTCGGTATATATAGAAAATAAACAAAATTTTACCTATTTTTCGGATGCTTGTATAGAAAGTAGATTCAATTTTTGCCTACTTTCCAAGAAGTAGATTTTTTTATCTGCCTGCCAGATTTCGCTTTTTAAGAATTTACTAGGCAATTTTTAATATATTTTTATTATAGTGGATACTATTCTTTCCATCTAACAATTTTGTTCTATATATTTACTCTAGGATGAGATTGAAAAAAAAAACCTAATAAAATTCAATACCGATTGGGTTAGTGGCTATAAGGTGGTGAAGTAATCTTTATACATCTTGATGCCGTTATTTCAAACTCCTAATTTGTAAAAATCATATTTAAAGTTTAAGATGAACATGATGTATAAAGATTAAGATAGAACCTAATAAAGTTCAAACGATTAAATTTTTTTTTTATTTATTTATTATCTACCCAAAATTTTATGCGTTTATTTGAAATACTATTATAAAGACTTGAAAAAACAATTATTATTAACATCGAATTTCAAAATGATCTCATAACATAAAATTTCAAATCTAAATACATGGAAAAGTAAAGATAATATATATAATTATAAAAGGAATAAGTAAATACCAAATGTCAATTTTAGGAAAGTTGAGATAGTACAAAACCTAAACATATAGAAATAACATAAATGTATTTAACCATAAGAGCAGCTATCATTTGGTGACCCTATATCATTAGAATCAAATGTAGGGGAAGATGATGCGTATGATGTATGCCATTTTCTAGATTCCTCTCGATCTTGTTTGTCCATGTTTATAAGCTCTCTCATCATCTCTTCAAGTTTTGTCTGTCAATCGTTAATTGTATCAATCATTTCCTGTTGAGCAGACTGAGTTGATACATGAGTTGATGCATTTGTTGAAGTACTTGAATCATATGAGGCACACTTAATAGATTTGAGGTCGTAAATGTGACTCTTTTTTTTTCTTACCACTTACTACCTCAATGAATAACAAGTCGTCATCCTGCTGAGTGCTATCAACTTGATCTGAATATACTTCTAAGTTTGTCAAAGCAACATCCTTAAGTCTCTTAAAATTCTCCTGCAATATAAATGTATAGTTAAAATTTTTGAAGTTCAAAATTCAAAAATTATAATGATTCATGGGTAAATGAACTTACATAGACAATTTGAGAGTGCTTATCAATAAAATGAGATGGATCCCTCTTTTATCTTCTCTTGTTTGCATGTTAAGAAAGACATTACTTTTATAAGGTTCTATCTTTTCAACATCTTGTTCCCTCTGCCAAATTACAATAAAAATACAAATTTGTGACATGTATACATTTTGCAAAAATATGTGGTAGCATAACTTGATATAACTAATAAAGCCCGAAGCTAATTAAATTAAATTATTGTGAGATCCTATAATAGAATACTCTATTTAAACCATTAAAGGAAAACATTATATCAAGTCTATGGTAGAGACTAAATTTTGTTATTTTTTCCCAAAAATCAAATACAGACATATGCAGTACTATACAGTGGTAGACCCCTTGCTGTTATGGTCTGTAGTGTGATATCTGTTATTTGGTTTCACTGTTGCTTCATGAACCATAGTCCACTAGTTATTTTTGTTAAAATGTAAGAAATTGAACAATAAATTTCTCGAAAACCTAGATCATCTGAAAATCAATAAATCTCACTAAACCCCAAATCATGTGAAAATCAATAAATCTCACAAAACCCTAGATCATGTGACAATTACTAAACCATCAAAACAGGATTTGAAGAGAAATCAATTATGTACCTGACATCATCGTATAGTGAATTTGAAGATAACGAACCGTTGGTTTGTAATCTTCTAGGAATATAGAATGAAATTAGCGGAAGCATTATATAATGAAAGTAATGTTTTCTTTTCATATTTTTTTCTTGGAGACCACGACCATATAAATACCTATTTGCATAGGTTAATTTCTATTTTGGTCCTTCAACAAAATAGAAATTACAAAAGGTCTCTACACTTTAATTCCTATAACCATTCGATACCTCAATAGTTAATAATCCAAATTTAGACCATAACTTTAATTGACTATATAATTTGACCACTATATGTATTCTATTTATATATTTAGCCCACATTTAGAATATCAATTCTAGCAAACTCCAACTTGGGCTAACATATGTCAAATAAAATACATACACCTTAAGTGAGCTCAAAACACAGTCATACAAGGTATCTATAGTAATCTCGTCCATTAGTTATATTGATAAGGAACTGAAGGGACAATTGTCATTTCCCATGACTAAGTCCATCATCAATCACATCACCAATATCCCCAAACGACATAGATTTATCATAGGAGTGTAGCATGTGAACTGCATGCAATATGATCTAATCATGTCTATTTCCAACTGGTCACACTCGAGTGAGATCAAACACAAAATAATACAGAGTGTAATAAAGAAAAATGAGTACTCAATTCCATGTATAAATAGAAAAAAAAATATTCAAAACAAAAATTGAGCATTCAATTATATATATATATATATATATATATATGAGGAGGGATACTTTGACACCTGGTGTCAAAGTATTAAACTTACACCAGATCTCCCACCGTGAATTCAGACTAAATTGAATGGTTCTGATCTTTTATTTCTCTTTCTTCATTTCTCTCTCATTTCTTTTAAATCGATACTTTAAATCAATTATTACTTTCTCTCTCTCATTAAAAACCATAATTCTCTTTTAAAAAATTATTTTAAAAAAAATCTTTATTTTTAATTCATTCCAACCGTCATATTTATATTTATATTTTATTATTTTTTTAAACGATCATATGTATCTCTTTTGTTAGGTGTAAGTGAAAAGACACATTTTTTTTCATTCTCGTCCTCATCTCAAACACTTACCATTATCATGTTTGAGTTGATTTCAAATGGAAGGTAACATACAATCTTGACTCTTTTTTTAAAAAATGTTTGTTTCTGTCTTCATCTTTATCTACAACGCTTTTACTACTGTTATTGATTATCTTAGTGTGTATGAACTTTTGGTTTTTAAGCGAAAGAAATGGAAGGTAACAGAATGTTATACTATTAGACTATATAAGAATCTCAAGTAACTTATTTCTCATCGCATATGCTAGTTTATTATGTATATGTGTTTAGAATAGGGTTATTTCCAAAAACACTCCATTTTTTCAAACGTTTCACCTTGAGCACCCGGTTTTGAAAGTTTTGGAAAACCACCCCCAAAATCAAAACCCTAGTGATTTTTGGTAATTTTGTGAGTGGTTTTGGTGTTGTATGAGTAATTTTGATCTTAGAAAATTTCCGAATCTCTAAATTAAACATATAGAATTTCAAAACCACTTATACAACACCAAAACCACTCACAAAATTACCAGTGGTTTTGATTTTGGGGGTGGTTTTCCAAAACTTTCAAAACCGGGTGCTCAAGGTGAAACGTTTGAAAAAATGGGGTGTTTTTGGAAATAACCCGTTTAGAATAATTGTTTATTGCTAATTCAATTAACATTTTTTTTTTCAGGTGATCAAAATGTTACTGAAAAATCTATTTTAGAAACTACAACTCTAAATGTTGAAGGTAATTAAAATTCATGTTTGCTTTTAATTTAGTTTATGGGACTGGATTTTTCACTTTATTTATTTAATTTGATTCAATTTTATATTTCAGGTCGTGGGAGTATTTGTGAAACATCTACTTCTAAACTTTCTGCTTTCAGCCAGGAAGTATTTAAAATTTGTAATATAATTGCTATAATAATTAATATTATTGATTCCCTGAATTTTTTTTTACACATGCTTGTTTATTATATATTTTATTTAGAATAATGGCGATTGTCAAGTTATCAAAATCATACTGAAATACCTATTCCTAATACTACAGCTTTCAATATGGAAGGACATCAAAATTATTATATATTTATTTATTAGTTTAGTTTATTGGAGTGAATAATTTATTTTATTTATTTCATTATTTGATTTGATTAACTTTCATATTTAAGATTGTGTGAGTATTAATGAAATATCTCAGTCTGAACTTCCAACTTTCAACAAGGAAGATGTTTAAAATTTATAATATTATTTTCTTAATGCTATTTTAAGCAATTTTTGGTTTGATGGTGTTTGTTGTTTATGACTTTATTTACATTAGTGGTATGTGTTATTTATGACTTTTATGTCTCCTAGCATGATTGAGTTTTACTCTATTTTTGTTTATTCTGTTTATTTTGGTCTTGATGTATTTTATTCTTGGTTTTCTTTTTTCATCTTTTGAGTTTTACTCTGTTTTTATTTACTTTATTTACATTAGTGGTATTTGTTGTTTATCACTTTTATGTCTCCTAGGCTGATTGAGTTTTTCAAACGCACTTGTTTATTCAATTTACTATGGTCTTGATGTGTTTTATTCTTGGTTTTCTTTTTCATCTTTTGAGTTTTACTCTATTTTTGTTTACTCTGTTTACTTTGGTCTTGATGTGTTTTATTCTTATTTTTTCTTTTTCATCTTTTGTGGCATGTGTTTTGGTTGTCTGTTTAAGTTTTTTTTCCTTGTAATTGTGCTTGTTTACTATTAAAAATGTTAATTTCCTTTCTTGTTAAAAAATGATAAAAATCACAATACTCATTTTTATAAGAATCCATTTATGAATAATATTATAATTTTTAATTTTTTGTATAACTTAATGGATTTTATTCTCTTATTTAATTAATTTCTATATTTCAGGTTGTCAGAGGATTATTGAAAATTCTGATCTTGAACCTCAGGTTGGGATGCATTTTGATTCTTTGGATGAAGTTACACAGTTTTACAAAGAGTATTCTAGAAACAAAGGATTTGGCATCCGCATCCGTTCAAGTAAGAAAATTTTTTGTTATTTTGTTTGTTCAAATCAAGGTCATTACTTAGTAAAATCTAGTGGAGATCAAGAAGAAAAAGTGAGAAAGGAGGAACAAAAAAGAAAACTTCTACTGCACGAGTGGGTTGTAAGGCATTATTAATTGTTTCAAGGATGAAGAATGATGGAAAATGGGTGGTGAAAATTTTCAATAATGATCACAATCATTCCATGGTTAGTCCTAAAAGTATATCTAATATTAGGTGTCATAAGAAAATGACTATAGCAGCTAAAAGTCTCATTGAAAAGTTTGATGTTGAAGGATTGCCAACTGGAAAAGTAGCTGCAATGTTTAATACAGGCGAGCTCAACTTCTCTGCTAGAGATTGTTGGAACCATCTTAATACCTTACGTAGGCGCAATTTAGATGTTGGTGATGCTCAAGCTGTTTTTGACTATTGTAGAAGGAAACATTCTGAAAATTCTGAGTTCTTTTTCTCTATCCAGTTGGATGATTATGACGATCGTATGATCAATTTCTTTTGGGTTGATGCAAGATCAAGGTTGGCATATGAGGTTTTTGGAGATGTAGTTACTTTTGATACGACATACGAAACTAACAAATACAATATGCCATTTGCACCATTTACGGGAGTTAATAATCATGGCTAATCAATATTATTTGGTTGTGTTTTATTTCAAGATGAAACTGAGAAAAGCTTTGTGTGGCTTTTTGAAACATGGTTAGAGGTTATGAAAGGGAAAAGACCTATATCAATAATCACCAATCAAGATCCAGCAATGAAAGTTGCTATAGCAAGGGTGTTTCCAGGTACTAGACATCGTTTATGCTTGTGGCATATTTTGAAAAAATTTCCAGAAAAACTTTCACATGTTTACCACAAAAAGTCTACCTTCAAACGAGACTTGAAAAAGTGCATTCGAGACTCGCCAAGGATTCAAGATTTTGAGGAGGGTTGGCATAGGATAATACAGGCTTATGATTTAGAAAAAAATGGGTGGCTTAAAGGTTTATATGAGATTCGACAATCTTGGGTACCTGTATATAACAGAAGTACTTTTTTTTTTAGGAATGAATACCACTCAAAGAAGTGAGAGCATCAATTCTTTCTTTGATTCTTTTGTGAATTCATCAACCACACTTCAAGAATTTGTATTGAAGTATGATAAAGCAGTTGATAAGATTTATGAAAAAGAGAGAAAAGAGGACTTTGAGACTAGGCATAAATTAAGAATTTTAAGTCTTGGGTCCAAAATTGAGGAGCATGCTGCATCAATCTACACTAGAAGTATTTTTGGAAAGTTTCAAGAAGAGCTTCGAAAGATCAATCAATTCACAAAAGACAAAATTAAGAAGAATGGCCCAGAATTAGAATACAGAGTTTCTAATTGTTTTAATACTGAAGATAGGTACATCGTGACTATAAACTTGGATTCAAAAATAGGAAAGTGTGAGTGTCAACTTTATGAATTCATGGGGATATTATGTAGGCACATCTTGGTAATATTTCAAGCCAAGAATTTGGTTGAGATTCCTAGTCAATATGTTTTGCATCGTTGGACTAAAGAAGCATTCAGGAAATTTAGAACAAGTGAAAATAATATGGTATGCTTTGGTGATCAACATTTGTCAGGTGCATTGAGGAAGATACATGTAAGCCGCCAAGCCACTAAATTAGCGGATCTTGCTGAAAACTCAGAAACAATATATAAGTTTATCATGCAAGAGCTAGATCAGACTTTGAAGAAAGCTTTATCCATGGAAAAAAGTATGCTTACAACTGAAGAAGTGTCTCCTTCTCAGTTAAATTCTCAAAATTTGATTAGTGATACTGAACAACTTGAACCTCCACAAATGAGAATTTTAAATCCACATAAATCTCATACCAAAGGACGAAGAAAAGACACTGAAAATGAGATGCAAAACAAGCGATTCAAGAGTGGTCTTGAGTTATCTTGTAATAAGTCATCTGTGAAAAAGCGACAGTGTAAGAGATGCGGAGAATATGGCAACTACCAAACCAGCTGTAAGAAATGAGGTTAGTTGTTCATTTTTAACATATTTGAATAGTTTAATTATTTCAAATTTTGACATTTCTGGAAACTTGAGTATATTATTTTATTTTATTTTAATATCTTTTTAATATAGGTGAAGAAGTTTGTGAAGATCCTGAACAAGAACATGGTTCAAAACAATGAGTTTGACTTGCTAGTAAAGATACGTTGAGTGTGACTGACAGTATTATTATCATTGGAGAGATTTGTTAATTCAGAGTTTTAATTATTATTGTGGAAAAAGTATTTGGATCTAATAGATGATATTATATTTAATGATTTATGTGATTATATTTTGTAGTTACATTGATGTGTGATTATATTATTATTTTGAAAATGATTTTAAAGATACTGTAAATAAATTATTTTGAAAAGTTTTGTTGAAATTCAAACGCACAAAGTAAATAATGGTATGCAATATATTTGAAAAGTTGAAGAGTTTGTGATGAAATTAAAGTGCACAGTGTAAATAGTTTGCAAATTATTTGTTTTTTAAAATCAATTTAAAGAGTTTTTTAGTGTTATATTGAGTTGCTTATTTTTAAAATGGATTAATAATTAATTATATTATTATATTAAAAAAAATTCAATTGGTTTGTAGATATAGTTAAAAATAAAGAATTAAAAAAAAAATTACAGAAGAATGAAGAAAAATTGTAAAAGAATTATGCCCTTATAATGAGAGAGAGAAAGTAATAATTGATTTAAAGTATCGATTTAAAAGAAATGAGAGAGAAATGAAGAAAGAGAAATAAAAGATCAGAACCATTCAATTTAATCTGAATTCACGGTGGGAGATCTAGTGTAAGTTTAATACTTTGACACCAGGTGTCAAAGTATCCCTCATCTCTCTCTCTCTCTCTCTCTCTATATATATATATATATATATAATGACCAAAATCCCACTAAAGCTAGACAATTTTAAACAATATGATAACCATATGAGCAGTGTGCTTACGAAAAACCTTAGGTATTACTGTTTTAGTAAGCGGATCCGCAATCATGGAGTTTGTTCTTATATGCTCTATGGATATTTGTTCACTTTGTACTCTCTCCCTCATAGCCAGGAACTTAATTTCAATATCTTTCGATCGAGAAGAGCTCCTGTTGTTATTGGAGAACAATACTGCTGAGTTATTGTCACAATATAACTTTATTGGCCTTTCAATGCCATTAATTATACGCAACCCTATAACAAGATTTTTCAGCCAAATAGCTTGATTTGATGCCTCGTAACATGCTACAAATTCTGCTTCTATGGTGAAAGTGGTTATAAGAGTGTAACGTCCGGCCCCGCCCCCGGATGAACCCGAAGAGTGGTGGCAGGGCGCCACATCATTCACAATCGGTCTTAAGGCTGAACACTAGCCCCACAAACCACCATTACGCTTTCTTGCATGCTTTATCCTCACTCATATGCTTTCCGGAAAAAAGCTTCCTAAAAGGTCACCCATCCCAAGATTGCTCCAAGCCAAGCATGCTCAACTTTGGAGTTCTCAAGCTCTAGGCTCTCGAAAAATACTGTGCATATTGGTGATATGGGTAGCAATTCAATTCCTTTTAACCCTGTCTCAATATGGGGTGTTACAAAGAGTTTGTTTCACACTCTTCTAGGAAATAACACCACCAGCAAAAAGATAAATATAACCTAATGTGGATTTTCTACTATCTTGGCATCAAACAAAATTAGAATTAGAATACCCAATGATCTCAAGCTGATCTGATCTCTTATATGTGAGCATATGTTCCTTAGTTGTCTCAAAACTCTTTTGGCTGCCTTCCAATGATCCATTCTTGGATTGCTGAGATATCGACCTAACATGCTAACTATAAAAGAAATGTCCGGACGAGTACAAACTTGAGCATACATTAGACTCCCAACTACGGATGCATAAGGGATCTTTTGCATTTGCTGAATCTCAAGTTCACTCTTAGGACACATATCAAGACTAAATTTATCTCCTTTAGCGATAGGGGTATCTGGTGGTTTGCAATTTCGCATACTAAATCTCTTGAGCACTTTCTCCATATAGTTCTTTTATGATAATCCAAGAATACCTCGGGAACGATCTCAATGTATTTGAATTCTTAATACAAAAGAAGCTTCACCTAAGTCTTTCATTTCAAAATGCTTTGAAAGAAAAACTTTGGTTTCATGAAACAAGTCCTTACAGTTAGTAGCAAGAAGTATGTCATCCACATACAAAACCAGGAAGATAAACCTACTCCCACTGAACTTGTGATACACACAATTCTCAACAACATTTATCTCAAAACCAAATGAGATAAATACTTGATGAAACTTATAGTACCACTGACGAGAAGCTTGCTTGAGCCCATAAATGGATTTTTTAAATTTTCATACCAGTTTCTTTGGGTCTCCAGACACAAAGTTTTCTGGTTGCTCCATATATATGGTTTCATTAAAATCTCCATTAAGAAACGCAGTCTTAACATCCATTTGATAAAGTTCAAGATCAAAATGTGCAACTAAAGCCATGAATGTCCTAAAAGAGTCCTTTGAAGAAATTGAAGAGAAGGTCTCTTTATAGTCAATCCTTTCTTTCTAAGTATAACCTTTAGCCACAAGACGAGCCTTATATCTCTCCACATTACCTTTAGAATTCCTTTTGGTCTTAAATATCCATTTACAACCAATAGGTTTCTTTCCTTCAGGTAATTGAACAAGATCCCATACTTGATTGTCTTGCATAGATTTATACTATTCACCTATTGCCTCAATCCACTTATGAGAGTTGGAACTCTACATGGCATGATAGAAACTGGCTGGATCATTATTCACCATGTCTAAAGTGCCCTCATGCTACTTAAGAAATACCAGATAATCATCTGCAATAGCACTTCTTCTTTCTCTAGTGGACCTTCTTAAAGGCATAGGTTCTTGAGTGTTGAGATTGATCTTGAGGAAGAATAACTTCTCCATCATACTGGAGACGTTGTTCAACATTGTCTTGTATTGGAACTTGAACAGTGATAGGTGCAGGAACCTGAACACTACTAAGAGTGATGACAGGAATCGACACTAAGTGTTCTTGGCTCAATTCCTCCTCAAAGACAATGTTTCTTTCTTTATTTCTCCCCCTAACTTAACACCCTCAAAGAATGTTGCAATTCCCGTCTCAAAAATAGTTATAGTAGTAGGGTTATAAAACTTATAACCTCGTGATCGCTCAGAGTAGCCGATAAAGTAGTTGCTAATAGTTTTGGAGTCCAATTTCCCCTCATTAGGCTTATAAGGCTTAGCCTCTGTAGGACATCCCCAAACATGAAGATGCTTAAGACTAGGCTTACACCCAGTCCAAAGCTCATAAGGTATTTTTGCAACTGCTTTAGTTGGTACTCTATTGAGAAGATATACTGCTGTTTTTAATGCTTCTCCCAAAACATGGTCTCAGGTAATGATGAATAACTTATCATACTTCTCACCATATCCAAAAGGGTCCGGTTACGTCTCTCAGAATTACCATTCATGTTGGGTGCACCCGACATTGTGTATTGAGGGACTATACCACATTCTTATAAGAAAAACGCAAAAGGTCTTGGATGCTGTTCACCTGAACCATCATATCTACTATAATACTCACCACCACGGTCAGATCTAATAGACTTAATCTTTTTTCCGAGTTGATTTTCAACTTCGGCTTTATAAAATTTAAAAACGTCCATAGACTCCGATTTTTTATAATTGAGATATAGGTACCCATAACGTGAGTAATCATCTATGAATGATATAAAGTATCTTTGACCATTCCTAGTTGCTATAGTGAATGGGCCACAGATGTCTGTATGTATCAATTCTAAGACATTGGATGACCTGATGACACCTAATCTCTTTTGTTTAGTCTATTTTCCTTTAATACATTGAACACAAGAGTTTAAATCTGTGTAATCTAATGTATTTAAGATACCATTAGATACAAGATGCTTAATTCTAGACTTGGATATGTGACCCAAATGTCTGTGCCAAAGTTAAGCTGAGTTATCCTTATTCAGCTTCTATTTGGTACCTCTAGTACTGACTTGCAGAGTTTCATGATAACAAGTATAAATATCCAACATATATAAATTATCACATTCATTTAAGAAACCAGTACCCAAAATATTTGAATCCATAGATAAACTCAATAAATTATTTCCAAAAGTACAATTAAAACCAGATTTGTCCAAATAAGAAACAGAAATCAAAGAATTACAAAAGTATCTATAAGATCCAAGAAATAACTAGTTCTAAAACATAATCTAAAATGTCCTATTGCCTCAACTTCCACCGGATCACTAGTTCCCACATAAACGTATCTTTCACTGTCAGTTGGCTTTCGGTAGTTCAGGCAACCATGCAATGAAACACTTACATGAGCGGTAGCACAAGAATCCATCAAATAAGTGTTTCTAGGAGCTAAAGTTAAATTAACTTCAAAACTGACTAAAATAAGGTACTTACCCTTCTTGACACGCCATGCAGCGTATTTGGGACAGTCATTTCTTACATGTCCAGCCTTATTACAACAAAAAAACCATTTTGGTTCTTTAGGCTTCTTTTGCTCTGGAACAACAACAACGGTCTTTTAAGTAGTCTTGTTCTCAACAGACTTCTTTCTTTTCTTGTTCTTACCCTTACCCGTTGAAGAAACCAAATAAACACTCTCTTTCTTACTAGCCGTCATCTTTTCCTCCTCATCAACACAATGAGCAATGAGCTCATTAAGAGTCCATTTGTTCGGTTGGCAGTTATAGGATATCCTAATCTGCCCATACTGAGGTGGAAGAGAATTCAAAATTAAATGGACTAAAAGGTAATATGATAAAACCAAATTAAGAACATTTAGCCTCTTGGCTATTTGAGACATGCTCAAAATATGCTCTCGAACACTACTATTGCCAGCATACCTCATGGAGGTTAGTTTCGCTAAAAGCATCCCTACTTCAGCCATGTCATTCTTGACATAGGTCTTCTTCAGCATGGCAAGGTAGTTTTTAGCATTACTTTCTCCAGCGAATATGGCTCCCCGAACATTTTCTGGGATTCCTCGTTGCATGATCATTAAACCTAAGCGATTAGAATGCTCCCACTTCTCATACTGAACCCTTTAAGCATCAGTACTCTCTTCAGTAAGAGAAGCAAGTTCGTCCATTCTGAATGCAAGGTCCAAATCCATACAACCCAGATAAATCATAATGCTTGATTTCCATGAGCTGAAGTTTGACCCCTTAAGCATAGGGACAAAATTAGGATTATATGACATACAAGCTGAAAACAGAGAAATTAAACAAGATAATGACAATAAGCTCTTGATCCACAAAATGAAACAAAAAAAATAAAATAATAGAGTTTAAATAATGTAAACAAGATACCAGACACATCACTAATATTTTCATCTTTGGACGTAAAATAATTAACTATAATTGGTATCTCAAATAGCAATCAAATATTGATAATTTAGTTCTGCTAAATAATAAACCTTCCTTTGGGCCAATTTATTATTCACATGGAAAACAAAAAAAAAAATAATTATCACCTATTTATTGCCACATATGTATTCAAAACTCGGACAGATAGCAACCTTCCTTTGGGCCGATATACTAACTACTAGGAATTTTAATACATCTGTTTAATATTCCAAACAAACTAATTTACACAATAGAGGTCACTTTGGTGACTTATTGCTTCAACTAATTCATTTTTATAAATATCAAACACAACAAGGACATTAAATTCCAAAATTCAAACTCAATTGACAAATTAAACTAAAATAATTATAATTAAAAATAATAATTGTCAAAATACAGAAATAATTAAATTAATTTTTTATAATTCAATCTTTAAAAGAATTTAGAGATCAAATCACAAAAAATGGACACTAATTTAATATACATATAAGGTAGGGGTCAAATAAAAATATATATTAAAATAATAAATAATTAAAATAAATGGTCTACGTTCAGTGCCGTTTGCCATTGTCGATGACCACCAGAATATCATAAAAATTTCTGGCTACCTACGGTCATCCATAGTTGGTATTAAACAGCCTTGGACGGTTCGTAAATTCGCAACAACAATAACACAATTTCGAAAACCGGTAACCAAAATCTAAATTTCAAAATTGTTACCAAGCAATAACAATTAATTAATGGAATAACAATTCAATCCAAAAGTTTACCAATTAGCCACATGGCTCTGATACCAATTGTAAGAAATTGAACAATAAATTTCTCGAAAACCTAGATCATGTGAAAATCAATAAATCTCACAAAACCCTAGATCATGTGACAATTACTAAACCATAAAAATAGGATTTGAAGAGAAATTAATTATGTACCTGACATCTTCGTATGGTGAATTTGAAGATAACGAACCGTTGGTTTGTAATCTTCCAGGAATACAGAATGAAATTAGCGGAAGCACTACAGAAGGAAAGTAATGTTTTCTTTTCATATTATTTTCTTTGAGACCACGACCATATAAATACCTATTTGCATAGGTTAATTTCTATTTCGGTCCTTCAACAAAATAGAAATTACAAAAGGTCTCTACACTTTAATTCCTATAACCATTCGATACCTCAATAGTCAATAATCCAAATTTAGACCATAACTTTAATTGACTATATAATTTAACCGCTATATGTATTCTATTTATATATTTAGCCTACATTTAGAATATCAATTCTAACAAAAAAAAAAAAAAAAAAAAAAACACAAGTTGATAAAGGTAAAAAACTACATGCTTAGATACGCACTAGTTAAGTTTTCTCTCCCTAATTTTTCTATTGAACAAATTGTACATCAGTACAGTACAAACCTTGTCAAAAAGGATTTAATTTATTTAATTTATAGTTGAGATAATTTTTTTTTTATGAATAATAATAACAAAAAATGATGTAGATAGATATTTTTGTACATTTAGTTAGCTGCACCCGTGTCTTTATACAATAGTAAACATCAATTGAGGTGACACAAATTACACGGCTATAATTCAATCAATTCGAGTTGTGGGGTAGATGTCACTAATCCAGTACAGCATCAAAAAGAGTGAAACACAATCTAATAGATCTACCAATAAGCGATTTGATATATGATTGAAAAAAATTATTTCTATATATATACACCATTATCAACTACAAAGCTTTCTTGCATTTCTTTCTCAAAAAGACTAATGAAAAACAAACATAATCAAAATATTGAATAGAGACTTTACATCACAAAGTAGGCATTAACTAGTTTACAACTATAGTTTATACCAACCGGCTAGCTCACAAAAAAAAAAAAAAAATACAACCGTGAACTTGCAAAAATAAGTTATTCCGATACTTCTACTACATATATCAGCATCTAAATCCCAATATAACTATGCATATTTTTGCCTCCATACCTATTCTTCAAAGAATGCATTTATTTATTTTGTTAAAATAAAAATAGTCATAGTAAGTAGTGTAATAAAATAGTAAAGTCTATATATCATTAAAATTACAGAACTAAAAAGGATAATACTGTAAAATAGAAATTCTAATAAAAATCACCATGTAAAAAAAACTTACCATGTGTTTAACAAGCTCTGTGTATGAATTGATACACCCGTTTGCCTACTAAGACCAGTCCCTTCCCCTGCAACCTTAGTTTTTTTATTTTTAGATGCTTGGGTGGATATGTTCATATTCTGTAGAGTCTTCCATGTTTCATGCCATGAATTCCAAATATCTTCCTCAATAAATTCAGCTCGAGAATGTTTCTTCCACTTGTATATCATGTTTCTATAGCGTGCTGCTACGCTTTTTAACCATGAAAATTTTACTAAGCCTTCTATTTAAAGATCCTACATAAATAGTTTCTGTAAAAAAAAAAAAAAAATTCAAACCATGAAAAATATATTTAAAGAAAAAATTTGTTTATCAGTTCATAATATACAATTAATTCACGGATCTAAAACTTATTCCTGTAGAATCCTTTTATTTTAGTAGGTATACGCTTCCATTGCCAACCCTCAACTAACTTTTCTTTTGAAGTTATTTGTAATTGTCTCACTCACCTTATATGAAATATCGGAAGGATAAAATTCTCTCTCCGTCTGATGTAACATATGTTATTAGCATAATTTTTGTAAAGATGTCCCTCCAATGACAATATCACTATCAGACATAGTTGTTGGTGTAATATTACTATCATATGTCCTTAGACTATTATTTATTGGAGGTCTGGATGCAGCAGTAGCAATAGGTTCATGAGATGTCAATGATGGAGATTCATGGACATTATTTAAGTTTGTAGTTGTACTTGGCAGTTGCAGGTCGAGGTGTATGATTTGATGTAATAGGAGCTCTTATAGGTGCAGAGGTAGGGGTTGTTATGGCTTCAGTTGAAGGGGTAAGTATTGTCGGATGTTTGGTTTTACGAGATAAAAAGCTTGCATCCTAAGTTTGACTTCTTGATGCAAAACCACGACCTTTTGTGATATCTCTTTTTGTACCTGAAGTTCCATTACCTTTTTCTCTAGTCATAGCCATGGTAACAAATTAGAATATCATCCACATGGTTTTCCGGATTATGAACCTATAAAAAATGCAATAAGCTATATTCATATAATTTATTAACAATATTGATAAATATTATTTAATTTGATTAACTTAAATGATCTTTGAACCAGGTGGAAAACTTGATCTCTAATTGTCTATCAACCTCATACTCGCTAATATTGAGGAAAGAATACTGAAGGGAGTTGGTAAACACACTAAAGAAAAATTAAAATGACAACTATTGATTACAAAGAAAACATCATTAATTAAAATTAAAGAGTATTTTTACTTACTTAATGAAAGGAGAAACTTCAACGCAGTTCAATAGAATATACAAGTGGACTGCCTTCTTTTCAACCTCCATTAATCTTCTTCTTTTTGCTCTTCTTAATGGATGACCAATATTTTTGAAAATTGACAAGTTCCATTCTTTGTCATCACACTCATTAATGCTACCATCATCATCTCGAGGAACTTTATAATGCCTTGTATATACATGGTCTTCGAAGTAATAGGTACAAAAAGATGACGCCTCATCACCTAATTATGGGCGACAACAGATACTACCACACACATTACGTAATCTATGGGTAGCAAAAGTGGTGGTATATAATTATATATTAAGCAAACACTCAGTAAAATTAAGAATAAAATTTTTCAAATATTCACTTACTTGAAATCTTGATCCAAATAAAGAACTTGCACTGCATGTACTATATGTGAGCGATTAGATATTTCTAAAACATCAACTAATATATTATATTGGTTGTGAACTTCAATCTGTTTGGACTTTTGAATTGAATAAGTTTTTCACCACATTAAATAACATAATAGATTAGGACATACTACACCATTGCATCATCTATCAAAATTCAACTAGTTAAACTTATTACACAATAGATTATGTGTAACCTAATATGCAAGACAACCTCAACTTATTAAACTATAATATTTTGCAGCAAGTAAATGTTTATCTAATCATACTTACACTAAATACAAGCTCACAATTGAATACAACTAAGTAAAAAATCTTTGTAAATATATAATCATATCCAACAAGGTACAAGAGATTATAAAAATAAACTAAATACCATATTACTATGTGGAGGGACTTTTAGGGTGGTGTTATTTACAATTAGGCTATTTGTTCACTAATTTATGCATATATCAGGGCCAACTACTTAGAACAATTGACATGTATTTTGGACAATTATATACTATAGAATAAAAGAATATTTTATTGTATATATAAAAAACAATCTCCTTTCAGAATTTGACCAAAATAGATTGATTTAAACAAGATGATTGTGAACTTCTAGAGCTTGGGGAGGGTTTATCAGTGAGTACACGCCAAAAAATGCTTGAATATGTAGTTGTCACACCATTCAGCAAATGGAATAATTATGGATGCAGTAATGGTTTACTTAAAGCTAAGTAAGGCTCGAACAGAGCAGTTGAAAATTAAGGATGTCGTCAGAAAGATAATGTACAATATAATATCATGAGAATAGTAGACATACTAGAGAGAAAAATAAAAGGAAATGGTTGACAACTGGATTGATAATATGAACTCTCAATTAGAAAATAGATCTCTATAAGGATACATTGGTGGAGTGCGCTAAGAGAATAAGTTTAACAGCCTTACGTTGACATAGCCATAGTCTAGTCTTAGAATAAGAGAAGAACTCTTAACAATTCTTTCTAATTTAACTTGAACTAAAGTAGATTATCCAAAATCAAATTCCATATTTTCTTACTAAGTACAGTCAGAAGAGACTAGTTATACAATTTTATCACAAATATATAATCAATCATAATAAGCTAAAGTTAGAAAACTATTAAACATCAACAAACACTATCAAATGCTACATTACACAAGTTTTAAGAGAAAAATGTAAGTAATGGGACTGATCCCGATCATGAATAGAGAAGAACAAAAACACTAAGCTAGTTTTTTGAGTAAATATCACCATACTGCAAGCAAACATTTGCGGGCTAAACTTATAGAGGTAGACCGCAGAGAATGAAATCTAGTTCAATCCTATAACTATTTCTAATGACGGAGCACCTTTGTCCTAAATTTCCCAACAAATATTGACTAAATTTAACATAATGAACCACTAGCTAGCTTGCTCAAAACTATCTACGCCTTAGTCATTGCTGAATTAGAATAAGTCAAGTGAAAGTAGTACATTAGTATAAGTTATATATATCTTTACTTGAGAAAAAGTGAAAAATTAAAAATTATTAATTTGAAGAGAAAGAACTACACCAAAATACATAGACATCACATAGGATACATGTTATGGAATTATAGAGAGACCATATGTTCTTCTTGAAATCCAAGCAACCAAGTAGTATCTGGATCCAAAGTCCATTCTGGAAGTGGAACTTCTTCCTCTTGGCGTTAAGAATAGAGTCTCTAATGCTAGATACAAGCAGCACCAGATAGTGATTTTGGGTAAAATTGACTGTCAAATTGGTAGTTAGTCGGAGAGTCTGGAGGTTGTGGCAGTAGAAGTAAAAATTACGATGATCCCGATTCCGCAAAAGAAAACGAGGGGTGAAGAGACTAGGAGAGTATAACCCCATTACTTATTTCCTAATAAAATAGTTTTTTCATTAAAATTAATTTTATAAAAATAAAAATAAGCTTAGGATTTTAAAATAATTACTTTTAACATTATTTTAAATTAGTTAACTTATTTTTAATAAATAAATTATAAATTGTTTTAAATAATATTTAAAATATTTAATTAACTTTAATATGATGATTAATTTATTTAATATGATAGATTTACTCTTTCATTTCTATTTTTTTTTTATCTGTTTGATAATATATCATATTAGTTTAATATTTGGTTCTAATAACAATATTGTCATTACTTGGTACATAAATAATCAGTAATTGAATTTCGTAACTATTTTAATATTTTCTTATTAAATTTATTGAAATCTGTATAAGTAAATAAATGTTATAATTAAAAAAAAAAAGTAATATGTGAAGAAATAGTTATAAATAATACTAAATTTAAATGAAATAAAAATAATATTTTTGAAATTTAAAAAATAAATATAATATTCGCTCATTTATTGTAACATATTTTAGTTTATAGTTATCATAGCTATAGAATTGTTATAAAATCAAAAACTATAGCAAAAGTTGTTATATGTGTGACCAAATTACTACGAAGTAATCCATAGCTAAAATTGGTGCCCAAGTTAATTGCTACACATTCAATTTTCGTAGGTAAAATAATAATAAAATTGCTACAAACTCAAAAGGTGAAGTAAGAGTTGTTAGATTTGCTGTAGAATTGCTACAACTTTTAAAAGAAGAATCAATCACTAAATGGTCTCACAAGAACGGAATCAACCATGTTCAACCGTGCCCACAACAAAAGTTTACATCACTCAAAATAATGAAAATTTAAAAGAAAAGGAAGCTGTCATCAAATTAAGCAAGCATATTTAAATTTCATCTTTAAATTAGAGCAGATGCAAGGAGAACAAATGATAATTCGCAAAAGAATTCACTACACCAGTACCACAAGCAAAAAAGAAAAACAAGCAGCTTTCTTCACAGTTTAGACAGAAAATAATAATACAAAACCAATTCTAATAGCCACAGGTCGGGTCTCTCTTTTTATTTTATTTTATTTATTTGACCCTAAACAACCTGCAAGACATTTCAAATCAACATTTCCAATTATTTCTAGGTTTAAACGGCCCCAAAAAGGTACTCAACCATCTCCAATCACTAGCTTCTCCATACATAAGCCACTTAAGGAGAATAAGCGTCGTGTCACCTATTCCGACTAGCAAATGAGAATAGAAAAACTAAAAATGCGTGACTTTGGTTAGACTGAATTCGGTCTATAAAGGGGATAACCCTCCTATCATGAGTGGCTCCATACATACAAAAACTTAATGGGAATTAATGATGATCCACTAATCGCAACTGACGATATTGAGTCACACGATCAATGTCTAATTTTATTTTATTTTTTTCGCTATACTGCGTACTAACTAACTGCCTTCTGTTTTCACAAGTATCATAGCATTGGTGAATTCTAAATTAAATTATCATAAGCTCTAAAAATATCTGCTAGTATCTTATGCACACACATAAATTAAGTCTCATATATTACACAACTCCTAAATCAGTCTAAAAATTCATTATTAAGAGTAAATCAACAAAAAGACACAAAAAGTTCACTCTAAAGGCAACAGTAAAGAAGAACCAAAGACTTGGAAAGCAAGATTAAAAAGAAAAACTTAAAATCTTAAAGAAATAATCTAAACAACCTAAAAAATCTTAAAAGAAAAAAATATATAAACAACCTAAAAAGAAAACTAAAATAAAGATGCAGATAATATCCTCCCCCACACTTAGCAATTACATTTTCCAAATGTATAAGTCATTTCAGTAAAACCAAAGAAAATATAGACAGATACTTCTGTGAATACTGTGGAGGTAGGAGCTGTGAGCACATGCTGGCGAACACATCTTCGAATTTCATCCAATAGCTATTGCAGTATTGAATTGAAGCCAATCTGATATTCCAACCCGAAATCTTTTATAATATAACTTCAAATTCGACACCTGCACAACATAGGGTAGTCGTAACTTAGTTATAGACATAAGAAAAAGTGAACTGGTACATACCAGTGTTTAAGATATGTACATAAGATGTATTTTTTCAATTGAAAGTTTCAAATCTATCTTTTTCTTCACTGCCCCTCTTGGTCTCTTCAAGTATCCCTAGAAATCGTGGTTTAATTTCTAGGAATTTTGGCTTTTCCAATACAACACGGTCATTTGCTTTGACGTCGATCTCTTTTTCCAACTGACCCCTTTTGCTGTGGGCATAGTTCTTCCCCTGAGTTAGGGTTTCCACGTTAATTTCTTCTTTCAGCTTTTTGTTATGGGCACAGCGATCAGTTTGGGTTTCTTTGCCATGGGCGCAACGATCTGTCAATTCTTTTCCACTTCCGCAAAGTAACTGCACCGATGTTTATAGGGTTAGGCTCTGTTTATGATGGAAGCTTTCCTTACGATTTTAACCGGCCTACAGTAGTGGCTAGTTGACTCATTGCTTCTCCAAATTCTTTATGCTCTTCCTGGTCTCCTATTGAAATTGTCGTGTCTTTTGTTAAATTGTTGTGTGTTAGTCGCTAACTATTTAACAATTTGGGATAGAGATGTACCTGATTGTTATTGTTGAGTCTGGTATAAAGGAACTGGTTCCCACGGATGATAACTCGTCGACCAGTATCTCAGATTATGGTTATCCCAACATCTTTCATTGTAGGTATTGAAGTATGAATCATAATTGTAAAATCATATTGCAACAAATTGTTCAGGGGTATTATTTTTCCAGGTTGGACACGCATCGGTCAAGTGTCCAAATGTACCACAAATTCCATATAGTCCTGCCTGTGGGCACGACTATTGAGCTTTACTTGCAACCAATTGATAAACAACAGCGGTTAATTTTTTAATCTGATCATGAAGATCACTTATCTCATTTATCACTAAGTCTGGTTTTGGGAGCCATCCTTGTCTTTTTATTGTGTCAAATATCTTCATAATACATGTTTGATATAGCTCTATGGGTGCAAGTAAGACACGACTAAAAAAAAGGGTTATTTCCAAAAACCATCCAGTTTTTGAAACATTTTACTTCTGGCACCTAATTTTGCAAACTTATACCAAACCACCCACAAAACCACCCAAAATTAAAACCACTAATGGTTTTGGTGAGGTGTGGGTGGTTTTTGTGTTATTGAGTGGGTTTTGTATTTTTGAGTGGTTTTGCTAAGTATTTAGTTTTAATAGTTATTAATTTTTTTTAATAATTTAACTAAAATTTAAATATTTTATTAAATAATTTAAATATTTTTTATTTAAAAATTTTTAAAACTTTACTAAACTAAAATAAATTATTATATAGTTTAATACTTTTTAAATGTTTTTTTAATGATTTTTAATAATTTTAGTTTTAATTTTTATTTTTAAAATTTACTAAATTAAAAAAAGTTATTATGCAGATTAATCATTTTTAAATATTTGGTTAAATAATCTTTAATAATATTTTATTTAAATTTTTATTTTTTAATTTACTAAAACCTACTGTAAGAGATTATTTAATTATATGTATGTTTGAAAATTAAAAATTCTATATTATTATTGTATTATAATTTTATAGGTTCTTAAAAATAAATATCAAAATATAAAAAATATTTAAAATTGAAATGTTGATATATTTAATAGTTATTTTATTTTTGAAAAAATAAATATAAAAAATCAATTTTTCATTAAAAACTATTTGAATTAGATAACTTTTGGTTGTATGTATAGAATTAAAAATTAAAGGTTAAAAATAAAAATTATTAAAATTATTCAGCTAATTAAATAAAAGAATTAAAAATTTTAAAAATGATTGATACTAGTTGTATTTTAGTAAAAATAAAAGTAAGAAATTAAAACTATAAATTACCAAAGTTAATAATAAAAAATTAAAAAATTCTAAAAATATTAAAAAATTATATAAATTATTTAATAAAATATTTAAAAATTTACTAAAATTAGTAAATCAAAAATTTTAAAATTATTAAAACTAAATAATTAGTAAAACCACTCAAACACACAAAAACAACTTAAAAACACAAAAACCACCTATACCTCACCAAAACCACATACACCTCACCAAAACCACTAGTAGTTTTAATTTTGGGTGGTTTTTGGGGTGGTTTGGTATAAGATTGCAAAACCGGGTGCCAGAAGTAAAATGTTTTAAAAATTGGGTGGTTTTTGGAAATAACCCCTAAAAAAAATCTGGTCATAATAAAAAAAATTTGATAAATATCGTTCCTCGGCAACGGCGCCAAAAATTTGACGGGTGTGGATTCTGTCAATATTTAAAATTTCACCTACAAACACAATAAATTGTAGCAAACATGGTTGATCCATAGTGAACGAAAATCAATAAATGTAATCGGAATGACCAAATCAAAAATAAATAGGGGTTCGAGATTATGCGAATATTTAAATTAAAACTAAATCGAAGATTAAAAATCAATTATAATTAAGTACCCAGCTAAGTCGATTTATTTGAATTAAGTGTTGATCATCGAAACTAAAAATATCTAAGTCGTTTAATAGTCACAATTATAATTATTGACAATGTGCCTAATATCCAATTCTTTCCTTAATAGACTGACCGGGTACGACCCTTTGAATTAATCACTGATCTAACGTAAACCGCATTAAGAACTAGAAAAGACTCTTGACCATAGCCAATGGAATTAGTACGACAATTCTTGAATTATGATTATGCATTCTCAACATTATCTAGGTCAAATTAACTACGAGCTATTTGACATACAATGTGTTAATCTAATTAACCCATCAATTGTGCACTCAATTAACTAATCAGAATTAACATGTGCATTTAACTATGCCTGTAGAGAATACATAAATATCAAACAACATAGCACAATAAAACAATTCTCACAACACGAGTAATTAAAATCGACTTAGCTGGATGAGATTAGTTTAGCACCCCATGGGCACAGTGAACATTATCGTCTCAATAAAATTGATCGTAAAAAGAAGGAAGGAAACAAAGTGTTTTTATTCAGAAAAAAAAACTCTTTCTGCTAATCATTCAGAGTAAATATCTACTCTATTACAAAACTGAAAATTATTAAAAATCTCATCAAAATCCTTATTTGAAAATTATAAATTCAAAACATAAAAATCTTTAAAATCCTATCAGTTTATTTATTTTTTAAATAAGTCTTCAAATGAAATCTTTGACTTTGACTCTACTTTGGTAATTGTTGTCATTAATCCTCAAAAAAACTTCATATTTGTATAATTGCCTCAAATCTGTCCAAAATTACAAAAAAACTAACAAATTAATAGCAAATCTTCAATAAGGTCCTCATATAATAAAATAAATAGTGTAAAAATAATGTACATTTTGTGCTCAATCAAATGTTATTAGTAACTACAATTGTGGCCAAAGTAATTTTTAAGAATTTTAGTTTTGCAGTTAGAATAGCTACAAAATTAAAAATCGTAGCAAGAGTTGCTACATTTGTGACCGAATTGCTACGAAGTAATTCATAGCTAAATATGGTGCCAAAATAATTGCTGCAAAATTTATTTTCAAAGTTGGATTAGCTATAGAATCAAAAACTGTAGTTAGAGTTGCAATATTTGCGATAAAGTTGCTACAAATTTTTTTGTAGTTATAGTTTCCGCCATTGTTGCGCCAAAGTAATTGCTACAGATAATAATTCTATAGCTGTCATTATTACAGAATGGCTACGTGTGTACTACACCAACATGTTAATCAAAATGCTGTTTCGATTCCATAACTAGTCGGTAGCAATACCGACACAATCTAGCTACGAAAACGGTCCGTAGCTAAATTTCGCGGCTATTCTAACTTTTTTTTTTCCGTGAAAGGATTTACAAACATAGGTATGAGACTATAATCAAAGCATTTCCGCTTACTTTTTCTATTACTTTAAAAATATTTCCCTAAGTATATTGAGCATATATGCATACAATGGTGATATATTTGTAATAGTGTATGAAATAGAAAATATTTAGTTCTCTTGAATTATTATTTGTACTTATTCATGTATATATAATGAGAGTGTCTTAGGTGTTACATGTATCACACTATCTTATTGTGTTACAAGTTTCACACGTGTGAACCCATAACATTCGAAATAAAAACGCGCGCTATTACAAAACATAACTTCGAGCGCTATTATAAAACATAATTTATATATCTGTGTCTGTACAATTATTATATGTATCTGTTGAGATGTTAATTGTACCTGAATGGTTTTTTGTGCCTGCGAGGTTATTATCCGTGTCTGTGATTTATGTATCTGTGTCTGTGCAATTCTTATATGTATCTGTTGAGATATTAATTGTACCTGCGTGGTTATTTTTTGTGCCTGCAAGGTTATTATCTATGCCTGTGTTTTATGTATTTGTGTCTGTACAATTCTTATATGTATCTGTTGAGATGCTATATGTACCTATCTGGTTATTTTTGTGCATGCGAGGTTATTATCTGTGCATATGTTTCATGTATCTGTGTCTGTGCAATTCTTATATGTATCTGTTGCGATGCTATATGTACCTGTGTGGTTATTTTTGTGCATGCAAGGTTATTATCAGGTGCATTTGGGCTCTACGATGGTAATGCCATTGTTCATTCTCTCCCAGGATTTTGGCTGTGTGAGTCAATTCCCGCAATAAGATGGGATCTCCACTCCAGTAGTCCCCCTTTCGTTTTCTCGGGTCATCAAGCCCTAAGTCTTCTTCTTTTCGTATTACCATTCACCAGGAGACGAAATCCTCCAAATCCGGTCCAATCAGGAAGAAAGAAGTCAAACCCTTCCATTCGCACCACAAGCTTTTTAACTATCTCATGCTGCGGAATAGGCCAAGTACTAACTTCAGGCTTCGGGTGCATTAGACTCAGCCGCTGCATTAGCTCTAGTCCCGACCAGTGCACATTAGCCCCAACCGTTACAGGAAGCGGATTCAGTCATCCTGTAAAATAGAGAAGGGAAGGTGCGTAGCAGTTCGGAATCCAATCTGTGATTCGCACGTGTGTGTTTCTGAAACACAATAATTTATTGTGTTTCAGAAACACCCAAAACTTTGCGATATATAATTTGGTTAACCAATATATTTGTAGTTAGCCTTTGGTATTCTTCTAATTTGTATTTTTTTATTTGATTTAACTACATAAATGTAAGAGGTAAATTCAAATTAATGTATATGTGATGAGTTCCCTATTATAGAAATATTTTTAAGGATTAATCCACATTTGTAAAAGCAAATGATAAAAATAATAAAATTTTAACTTGTGGTATCCACTGTTTTAAAAATACATTTTGATTAGTAACAATAACAAGCTCAATTTTTGAACTGATTTTTGGTTGGAATACTCTATAACATAGAAGGTTGGTACTCAAAATGTATGTAAATAGAATTGGTAGATTACAGACAATATTGAAAATAATGAATGGGTCATTCTAGATATTATTGAGAATCACCCTTCTATCACTACTAATATTTATAATCTTTGCATTTTTTAGAATCAACTGGATCACTTCATTTGGAAGGAAAATAGGTTAGGTAAGGCTATAACAAAAATTCCTATGATTATATCTCTGTTCCATTCTCTTCAGGTTCAGTTGGGCAACTAGATTTAAGATTCTACAATTCCTCTTGCTCATTCTTTTTTAGTTTGGAAAACTATTCATGGTGCTCTACCAACCATGGAAATGCTTCATTTTAGAGGTATGTATATTATTCCATTATGTCCATTGTGTTACAAGGATTCAGGATCATTGTCTAGTGCTTTGCACTTTTGCTACTACTGTTTGGTCTTATTTTTTAGACTTGATTAGGGTTACTTGTTCACTATGCCATGACTTCAACTCTTAGTTAATGAACTTTATGAAATTTAGAGAAGAACTTCACTAATAAAAGTCTATAAAATCATATTTCATTTTATTGCTTTTTTGTTTATGGAATGCTGGATGCAAAGCTATATTTGATAATCTGAGATATTTAGTAAACTCACCCATTGTATTATCTTATGCTTTAATATGCAAGGTGTGTTTTATGCTTTGATATGCAAGTTGTGTTTTTATGATCTTAACAATTTCTTCTGTTCAAGTTATAATATTACGATTTCAAAGAAATTTTCAATCAAGTTTTCCATGAAAAAGGTCAATGTTGTAATGTATACATTCTATTATGTTGCTGAACTTGTGTTTGTTTTGGGCTCTTTGCTCTTGTGGGCTCTGTTGTGTGGGCTTTGTCTCTGTCTCACTTGCTGCAGCTTGGCCCTCTTACCTGGAACCCGACCCGATCCTTTGGAAGACCCGCGCCTTTTACTTGGATATTCGAATGTTGCTGCTTGACCTGGCTATATATATGTTATATCGTCTTCTCAGCAGTCTTAGTGAGAGAAATTGCTACCTCTCTCCTCCTGCTCTGCTAGGGTTTCATCTTTGTTAGGGTTTCTCTGTGATTTTGGTTGTAATCTTTGTATAATTACTTTGTGATATACTCTGTGGTCTTGTGATCTGATTAGTAGTGCCATCGATCTCTCAGTTCGAAGCTGAGGTCCCGTGGATTAGCCTCTTTTGAGGTGAACCACGTAATATGTGTGTTCTTGTTCAAATATCTGTTACTCTTGCTTCAAAATGGTATCAGAGCTCAGGTAAGGGTTTGTTTGTTCTATTTTTGTGATCTAGGGTTTACAGATCTTTGAATGTCTGTGTGGCTTCTTGGTGATTCTTGGTGATTTACCTCTTCTCCGTGATTCTATGTGTTTACCTGTGTGATTAATCGAACTATCGGTCTTTGATCTTGGTAGATCTGAGGTTTATAGTTGGTTATAATCTGCTGTAGTGAAACCCTAACAGAGCAGTTTGTTACTTGTTCGATATTTTGTTTCATCTGTCATTTCTTGATTCTAACAAGTTAGTTTGAGTGACAGGTACCCTCTGAAGCTGTTAAAGAGAACAAGAGGCTTAAGGAGAAGAAGAGGAAACTAGAAGGGTGACCCTAAGAGAGGTTCCGGGGCACTAGGAGGAAAATCGAACCTTGTCAGGTCGATTTACCAGATTGCAGCATATACTGAGCCTCTCTAAATCCTACTCTTTATTTTAAGCATTCTGTTTTCTAAATTGTTCCTTCTTTGTGATATCATATACTGTTTTGAGATTACTGTGGATCTTTGGTTGGTTGAGAACCTTGGCTGAAGAGGTACAAGCCTTAGTTGCTTGTTAAAGCCTCGAACCGCCTGCCAGTACGGAACAGACTGGCTTGTTTGAACGTGGCTGAGGGTCACAAGCTTAGTTCTTGTTAAAAGACCCAAACGGTGTCAGTAACGTGAAAATCTGACTTGTTTGAGGTTCTCAACCTTTGGGAATAATTGTGTTAATATTTGTCTTGCTTCTGTGTGAACATCTGAGTGATCTGTTTGTGTTGTGATATATTTGTTGTATATCTGAAATTGTTTTGTTCATTCTTTGTGAATATTGTGCATCAGATTTCTTTGGCTTTCCTATTAGTGTCAGTGTATTATAAAGATTTTTAAAACATTCTTTAATTAAAATTCTTTACAAAATGTCTTCCAAACCTTCTAGTTCCAATCCAATAAACATTGAGGTCTTTGATGGATCTCAAGATTTTGTTTTGTGGCAAAAGAAAATGTTATCTGTTTTGGTTCACCATGGCATTGAAGGGGCTGTGGATAATGACTATCCTTCTGGTACTACTGACACCGATAAGGCTAGAATGGCCAAGCGTGCATATCATACCATACTATTGCATTTATCTGATGATGTTTTAACTACTATGAATGATGTTAAGACTGCTGACTCTCTCTGGAAAGCATTAGAAGCTAACTATTTAGAATCTGATATTCCAAATAGGATTATTAGCCTTCATAAATTGTTTAGCTTTAGGTTTACCCCTAATAAGACGGTAAATGAGAACCTGGCTGTGTTTAAAAGGTTAGTTCAGGATCTGAATAGTAGGACAAAAGAAGCTGAGAGGCTTAGCGATGAATATCTAGCTATGGTCCTTCTTCATGCTTTGCCTGAGTCCCATAGTGTTGTTAGAGAGTTTATTTCTTTTAATAAGAAATCTTTAACCACTAAGGATATCATGGACGCTCTGAATTTCAGATATGTAGGTGAGGAAATGATTAAAAGGGATAATGAGGGACTATACCTTAGCAAGCCTAACACCAGCAATAGGAATAAGGGGAAGGGTAAGAAACCTGCTGCTAACCAGAATAATTGGAATAAGGCTGATAATAAACAGAAGGACAGTAGTAAGGGTAAAACTGGTAGCAACAAAGATAGGAAGTGCTATTATTGTAAAAAGGCTAACCATCTCATTAAGGATTGCTTCTAGAAGAAGAGAGATGAAGTAAATGGTACTGTTAAACCTGTTGCATCTAATACTGTTACTGTTTCTGATCCTTTTGTTGATGGCTTTACTGCTGTGATTGAATTAAATAATTCTACTGTTCCTAATAATTCTCCGCTTGATTGGGTGATTGATTCTGGTTGTACACACCATATGTCTCCAAATAGGAACTGGTTTACCAATCTTGAGTCTGTAAAGGGGGGTTTTGTTGTCATGGGATCTGACCATAGATGTGACATTCTAGGACATAGATGTACATTTAGGCAGTTTAATGGTAGGATAGTTACTCTTAGAGATGTCAAGTATGTCCTTGATCTTAGAAGGAACCTTCTATCAGTTAGTAAGATGGGTGAGATGGGCTATGAGTGTGTATTTAAAGGCCAGAGGGTAGAGATGTCTAGGCCTGGGTCCAATAAAATAGAATTAAGAGGTAATAGGATAGGAAACTTGTTTATCCTAGAAGGATCAACTTTAGAGGCTCTAGCTACCCAAATCAAACTTAGTGACTCATCTAGTAAGGCTTTGTTATGGCATAGAAGGTTAGGCCATATTGGGATAGGTGGTCTTAGAGAACTGCAGAAACAGGGTTTGATTGAGAGTGATTTTCTTAGTGACATTCCTAAATGTGAAAAATGTGTCCTTGCAAAGCAAACCAAGTCACCTTTTTACAAAACTGATTTCAAATCCAATTCTATTCTTGAATATATACATTCTGATTTGTGGGGTCCCACCAAGACTAAAACCTTTAGTAACTGTCAATATTTTCTTTCGTTTACTGATGATTTTTCAAGGTTTTGTTGGACTTATTTGTTGAAAACCAAAACATAAGTGTTTGAAATTTTTAAAATTTGGAAATCTTTGGTAGAAAATGAAACTGGAAAGAAAATTAAATGCTTTAGAACTGACAATGGCTTGGAATTTTGCAATGATCAATTTCACAAATTCTGTGAGGAGTCTGGGATTAGGAGACATAAAACAGTTAGTTATACACCTCAGCAGAATGGGGTTGCTGAGAGGTTGAGCCGTACTCTTCTAGAAAGGATTAGGAGTCTTCTGTTTCAAGCCAATCTTCCTAAAATCTTTTGGGGGGAAGCCTTATATTATGCTATCTTTCTGAAAAATAGGTCTCCTTCATCCTCCATTGGCAATAGAACTCCTTTTGAGCTCTGGTATGGTAAACTTCCTAGTTTCAGTCACATTAGGACTTTTGGTTGCAAGGTTTTAACTCACCAAAGGTTTGATAAGCTCGATCCTAGGTCTTTTATGGGTTTGTTCATGGGATTTCAGGCTGGTACTAAGGGTTATAGGCTAGTTTTTAAGGATAATTCCAGTTATAAATTCATTATCAGTCGTGATGTGGTTTTCTTTGAAAATGAATTTCCTGGATTCCTGAATTCTGAGCACTCTAATCCTGTCGAGTACAAGCAGCTTGATCTCTCTAATTTTGAGATCAAACCTATAGGACTTGAGGATTCTGAGCCTGGTATCGAGTCTGGTGTTCCAAATACTGAGCAGGATAACCATAGAGTCAGTGAATCTGAAACTGATATTGAAACTGATCAATCTGTCCCTATATCTGAAACTGATCCTAATGGGAGTTCTGAAAATCAACCTGCTAATATAATAGATGAGACATATCATGAACATAATTTGGATGATTATCTACTTAGTAGGGATAGACCTAGGAGGACGACTAGGATGCCATCCAAATATGATGATTTTGTTGATATTAATTTAGTGATCTATGCCCTTAATACGTATACTGAATCAGAATTTATCCCTAATTCTTATCAAGAACCTATAAGTTGTCCAAATGCAATTCAGTGGAAGAATTCTATGGATAATGAAATAACTTCTCTGATTAAGAATAAAACCTGGGAACTGGTAGATAGACCAAAACATAAAAAGTTAGTGGGCTGTAAGTGGATTTATAGGGTTAAAGAAAATCTGCAAGAATCTGATTCAGGTCGATTTAAGGCTAGATTGGTTGCCAAGGGTTTTACTCAGAGGGCAGGGGTTGATTTTTCAGAGGTGTTTTCTCCTGTTGTTAGATACATCACCATTAGGATCATGTTGTCTTTAGTTGCTCATTTTAACTGGGAACTAGAGCAGATGGATGTCAAAACTGCCTTCCTTCATGGTTTTCTTGACAGGGAGATCTATATGGAGCAACCAGAAGGGTTTGTCAAATCTGGTGGCAAGGTGTGTCTGCTTAAAAGGTCTCTTTATGGCCTGAAACAATCACCCCGTCAATGGAATGAACGTTTAATGAGTATGCTGGAAAAATGGGTTTTAAAAGGAGCATGTATGATGCTTGCTTGTATTACAAGTCTGTTGATAATTCACCTGTATTCATGTTATTGTATGATATATTGTTGATGAGTTCTAAAATGCAGCATCTATCCACTGTCAAAAGTGAATTGAACCAGGAATTTGATATGAAGGATTTGGGGGAAGCCTCCAAAATCCTTGGCATGTCAATTACTAGAGACAGAGGTAATAACTTACTTTGCATTGATCAGAAAAATTACTTGTATAAAATTCTGAACAATTTCAATATGTGTGATGCCAAACCGAATAGTTTGCCCCTATCTGCTAGTCATAAACTTGACAATAAACTCTGTAATGATGATCATATCCTTCATGACATTCCATATCCTGAAGCAATTGGCAGCATCATGTATGCTATGGTCTGTACAAGACCTGACTTAGCTTATTCAATAAGAATATTAAGCAGATACATGATGAAACCAAGGCTTGAACACTGGAATGCTATTAAAGGTCTCTTCAGGTATGTTAAAGGCACTGTTGATTTTGGTTTAGAATATAGTAAGCATTCTGATGTTGTGAATATTATTGGTTACACTGATTCTGATTTTGCAAAAGCGATTGAATTCAGACGTTCTATGACTGCTTATGTGTTTACTGTATGTGGAAATTGTATTTCTTGGAGATCCAAATTACAATTTGATGTGGCTTTGAGTACCACTAAATCTGAATATATTGCTTTAACTGAGGGGATCAAAGAAGGGCTCTAGATTCAGGGGCTGCTTCAGGAAATTAAACTACTTGGCTCAAAAGCTATTGTCTTTACTGATAGTCAGGGAGCCTACCACATCAGTAGGAACCCTGTCTATCATGACAGGACAAAGCATATAGGAGTCAAATACCATTTTATCAAACTGAATGTGCTAAATGGTGTTTTGCAGGTTGAAAAGGTACCAATAGATGAAAATCTCTCTGATATGGGCACCAAGGTAGTGTCATTGAAGAAGTTTCTGTATTGCAGAAACTTCCTTCACATCTGCCGGGTCTAATACCAAGGGAAACTGGACCAGTGATGCAACACAAATGAAACTGAGAGAGACTTGGAGGCACAATGATCAAAAGTGATGATCTATAGACCATTCTTATGATTCCTATAGAATGTAACATTAGGGGAAGTTTTGTTGTAATGTATACATTCTATTATGTTGCTGAACTTGTGTTTGTTTTGGGCTCTTTGCTCTTGTGGGCTCTGTTGTGTGGGCTTTGTCTCTGTCTCACTTGCTGCAGCTTGGCCCTCTTACCTGGAACCCGACCCGATCCTTTGGAAGACCCGCGCCTTTTACTTGGATATCCGAATGTTGCTGCTTGACCTGGCTATATATATGTTATATCGTCTTCTCAGCAGTCTTAGTGAGAGAAAATGCTACCTCTCTCCTCCTACTCTGCTAGGGTTTCATCTTTGTTAGGGTTTCTCTGTGATTTTGGTTTTAATCTTTGTGTAATTACTTTGTGATATACTCTGTGGTCTTGTGATCTGATTAGTAGTGTCATCGATCTCTCAGTTCGAAGCTGAGGTCCCGTGGATTAGCCTCTTTTGAGGTGAACCACGTAATATGTGTGTTCTTGTTCAAATATCTGTTACTCTTGCTTCAGTCTAAAAATGAGAGAAGTTCGATGGATTCCTCCTTTGAAAGGTTTGTCTAAGGTAGATATTGATGGATTCACTATTGGAACACCTAGAAATATTTGTGCCGGTGAAATTTTCAGGAATTGTAAATGCTTTGTAAGGGGCTGTTTATCCATGTTCATTGTGGATGGTTTTTTAGATGATTCTGAATTTTAGGCATTGGAAACCGATTATAAATATGGTTAGGCTTCATTTTGGATCAAAACGGACTCCATGCTCATGATGACTCTCCTTCGAAATCGATCCTTAACAGTTTGTCGGTAAATTATTTAAAGATGGAATCATATGTGGCTTTTGCTAGATAAGATGAACTAAAAGTTTCTCATATTCTGAGACGGGGTAATAATTATGCTAATGAGATAGTAGGTCTATAGTGAATCATGGAGTTCGTGTTTTGGATGTTCTTCATCTATTCAGCATTTGACTTTAAAGGATATTGAAGTGAAACATTATTATAAGTTTCATTGATTTCTCTTTTGTTTTGAAGTTGTGATTATAAACTTGTCTAGGCTTGCAGGTTTTGTCTAGGTTTGCAGGTTTTCTTTTTATTTCTGTTATTCCGAACATACCGTGTAAATGTTTTGAAGTATTATATTTCAGAGATTAAAAAAAAAAAACATTCTCTATTAGAAAAAAAACCTTAACTTGTTAGTGGATCGAGAGTAAATAAGGGTATCTTTTTCATTTCCTAATTTTGAAAATTAAAAAAATTATTATTTTTAAAATAAATAAATTAATAAAAATATGGAATGATGAAAATGTCCCTATGGATGAATAGTGAAAAATCTCACGTTTAGATTCTTTTAGCAACAAATAAAACATACCATTTTTTTTTCCTACCAAACTCGCTGGCGAATCTCCTTTTATATTTCTTTATATTTTACTTTTTATAATAATATTAAAATGCTTATTCATGGAATGCCAAGATGTAGTTCCATAAGCATTTTGTTTTATTAGACTAAATTTAACTAGAAAAATAATTTAATCATTTTCATAATTTTTCAACATCAACAATAATTATAAAAAGATTATGTATATTTCTTTCATTTTTAATCAACGGACAAAATTACTAATAGTTTATAAATTGGAGTTGGAATAATAATACAGAAATTGGGGGACAAATGAAAAGTATGAATAAGTTTATATCCCATGAAGCTTGTATTACAATCACATCTCTTTCATTAATGTATCTGTCCATGCAAATCTTGTGTCATGTAGTTGAATGGATTATAAATACAATTTGGTGAAGTGTCAAGTTTCAATCACTCTAAACATGTGAAGATTGATCTTAGCAGTAGTATATCTAAATTATTATGACACGGTTGGTACTATATAATTCATAATCATATGCCTCGTGGACCCATGCATCTATAACTATATACTTTCACTTCATTATTATCTACAACGTGGGTTTTCATTTTCAACTAATATATTATCAACTTCAAATGATAGAGGAGAAGATTTTTAACAAATAGAGAAAAAGAAAAGGTTCGTCCACTTTTAAAGCTTGTACCTAAAATTTCGCACTCATTCTCACCACTGTTCTGGAAATAAAATTCCATACTGTAGAAATGATTAATTCAAACATTATTTACTTTTTAAATATATGGTAAAAAAAAATAAAACCCTCTTACTTTTCTTCTTTTAAATTATCTATTAATATATTATTGAATAAAAAATAATATCTGTATGTATATATTTTTCAATATAAAAACAAATAAATATTTTTTAATTTAATAAATTATTTTAATTTTGTTTGTTAGTACAAATTATTAAATTTTATCATATTATTTATAGTATGTTATTATTTATAATTTACACGAAGGACTAAATAATATCTCCAAATAATATAGTCAAAAATGACAATTTAAATAAATATAAATTAAAATTTTCATCTATTTACAGCATATTTATAGAAAATATCATTAGTTTTAGTTAAATTCTTATATACTATATGATCATAATAATAATAATAATAATAATAATAATAATAATAATAATAATAATAATAATAATAATAATAATATATTAAGGTAACATTTTTTAATTTAAAATTAATAATACAAAAATTAATATATTAAATAATGTGCACATAATATATATATATAAAAGAAAAATAATTATAAAATTAAAAATGAACTGTAACACTTTCATAAATATGGAATTTTGTTATTTATATTTTTATTTTTTGATCTTCGTAAACAATTGTCGAAAACGTGAAACTATCCATTTGACTGAACAAGATATTCTATATTTAACTAAAACCACACCATCATAAATCATTATTTTATTAAATTTTCTTTGCTTAATTCTTGATAGGTCTTGATTGTAAATGACAACAGTAATCTTTTACTATTAAAGACAAAATTCACAATTATGAAACAGCATTAATTTGTGGTGAAACCATCAAAACCCCCACGTAGAAGAATCAATGTGGGATTTAGAGCCAAATAATCTAAACAAATCGAAATCGCACGCATGCATGGCCTTTGACTTCACCACTTGTCAGGATTTGCATATCCATTTAATTTAATTTTATTTATTTTTCGTCTGACCAACTGATAATGACCATGTGAATATTGAGATTTTTAAGTCGTGTTATCACATCGTTAGGTTGTTGTCTTATCCAATTAATTCTCAAAATCGACTTCTCAACTGGCCTATCTTAATGATCCTCTATTTTATTTTATTTTTAAAATTATGGCAATCATAAGATTTCATTTTATTTTTAACTTTTATAACATTTTTATTTTTCTTTGATTTTCAAGATTCTATTTAGTATTTAACTAAAAAAATAGCAACATTCTTTTTTATATATATTAATTATGAAAATTCTATTATAATGTTTTTTTTTTAATTAACACTTATAAAATTGTAGTATATTATATATTGTCAATATAAATAAAATTAGAATATTTTAAACTTTGGAATATATTTATATAATTATTGGTTAAAATTGAGTGCTGCATGAAAAATCCTATTATATGGCCAGACATGTTTATGAATAATAGAGATAACAGAGCATTAATTGAAATAAATTTGAGAGGTTATTAGACCACCACGAAGACCTAGATGTGTTGTGGCTCCAGAAAGCATCAATAATTTTATCTTCATCAATCTTTTATTTATTTATTTATTATTATTATTATTATTATTATTATTTTATTATTATTCAACAATTCGTCATTTATTTTTTATTCACTTATATTTTTTCCAGCTAATATTAAGTTGTATTAGGTCTCATGATTGATGAAGATAACATTATTTTTTATTTTTATTTGGAAAAGCTTATTGATTATTCAAAAATTTGTTATTTACTATTTATTTATCATATTATATTGATAAAAATAATCGTGAATATTTTTATTTAAAAAAATATTATTGCAGCGAAAATTACTAAATGTTTATTAAGTTGCAAATTTTGCTAATAAAAATTAAAAAACAAAAATAAATTATCAACAGTTCCAATTTGTAAAAAAGAAAAAAAAAAAGCCTAAAATGATGAAAATAGTTTTTCAACGGTAAAATGACATTTTAATTATTTTGCAACTAGATTTTTTATTGTCTATTTTTAAAAATTTAATAGTTGAATCTCTAAATATAATTAAAATTAATAAATGTTATAATTGAAATTTTTTTGTAATATTTAATTTTATTTTATGGACTAATATTTTTAAAATAATAAAAAAGAGATTATTTTTAATAATAAAAGTAAATCCTATGGTAAATCCTATATATTTTTGTATATTCATACATTCCCATGGTATATCCTGAACTTAATACCTAATTAATTTCTCATAAATTTATGTTTTTATACCAATGGAGTTTTGATTTTTTTTTTCTTCCAATTACATTTTTATTTTAATTTTTTAAAACTGATTATCAACCCAAAACATAAATTTGGCACTTTTATAATATTTTTCATCTCATTGCTTTTTTATTTCAATTCACTTGGTAGATTTGCATAATTTTATCTAAAAAATAAATAAATAAATAAATCTGATAGTGTGAAACAAATAAGAACATCCACCTTTTGCAATTAATTGATTGATTGTAGAATCTTACAAATAGATTTTTGGTGAATAAACAAACATGATTCAAACTTCAAGAAGGTCTCTTTCAATGTGATGTTAAAACTTGTTAGGATTTTGAGGAAGATTTGTTGCAGAATTATAATTATTTTAATAATTTTGCAGATTTTTCAATAGGAAAAAATCTGAAGTAGGTGAGATATACTGTCTCTAATTCTATAAAACATTCATATAGTTTGAACTCAAACGTGTTGTTGAAACTACTTGATTTCCAAAAATTATAATTTATTCTCTGCTTCACGTTTTCGGACATTGGATTGTATTTTTGGGGATTTTTTAAAAAATATTTATTTAAATTTGTGATTAAATGAGAATTACTAGTTTTTTTATGATCAAAATTTTATTCAATTTTTAGAAAGAAAATAAATTTTCAACCATATAATTGAATATGGTTTTAAAATTATAAGATTTTTACATGTTGTAGAAGATTTTTTTGTAATTTCTATTATTAAATTAGAAGTTTCTAATTGGTTGACTTGAATTTTTTAATTTTATTAACTCCTTTTACATCCGGAAACACATGCAGAATTATTGTAGATTTATAGTCTAAGCTAAGAATTGACTATTTTTTTAAAATTTTTTTATTTCTCTTATACAACTAATATGTATAAATCACTAATGCTTCAGTAAACTATGTAAATCCCAAAAATATATAGAGTAAAGGAGTTTTCCGGAGAATGTTGAGTATAATTCACCTCAATTTAAAAGTAGAAATTGAGTTAAAAAATATAGCTGAACAAAAATTTTCACATAAAAAATATTAAATATTTTTCGGTGGAGAAATAAAAAAATAGAGCAACCAAGTTTATATAAATTCCTTACTTTTTGTAGGAAGTGTAGAGCAAAATCACTTTCCCAATATGTGTGACAATTTGAATCCTATAATTTTATTTTAAGACAATTGAACTCTTCCACTTTCTTTAAAGAAGAAGATGAATATTTTTGTTAGCATTTTTTCACTATTGCAACTAGGATGATCAAAAACCATTTTCATATCTTCATTTCAAAATGAACTTTCTTACAACGGTTTGGCTATAAC